>MU775414.1:9734-54726 GCA_026770625.1 Nicotiana glauca | reverse complement strand
AGATCTGTCCAAAATGCTACGTTGTCCGAATCCGCTCAAAATTGGACCCTATAGTCTCTTCGACTCCCTCAACCTAAAACACAAGCCAAAAAACTTTGAATCTTAAAGGAACGGGGCGGATTGCGGATCTAGGGCTCAGGTTTCGAACTTGTTCTGGGGAATTTTAAGGCGTCGAGTTGATTTCTAATTGACGCCATATGTTTTACAAACATATAACGTCAATTAAAAATCAAGTTCGATGAATTGGTCGAGTGAAGATTTTTAGCCGTAAGTTTTCCTTCTCTATTTTGTTCTTTCATTTTTTTAAATCTCGTTTTAGTGGGTTCATGTATTAGTTGTTTAATGAAGTTAAGTTGTTATATGTTTCTAATCGTTCATGCTTCTGTTACAATTCTAGGTTTAGAGTATTTTGATTCGTTTCAGTGTTTAGTTCTATTTAGTTAGTATAATTCGATTCGACTAGGTTTTGCTCGTTTTAATTTCAAGTTTAGTTCTGACTTCGGCAATAATTGATTTCTGTAAATATTTGTAGGTGATTTTGTTTCCTTCTTTAGTGTTGGTTTAGTAATTCTAGACTTTAGTTTAAATGTCTTTGTGAATTCTGTTCTGAATATTGTTAGATCTTAATTGGATTGAATTAGTATTCTGTTAGCTTGATTAGTAGATTTAATTGTTCTTTAATTCAGTTTTTAGTAGTAAAGGTTTGGTTGATTAGATTTGGCTGAATAGGTTAGTGATTGATTAACTATACTGAATCTTAATCCAAGTAAAAGGGCTGTGGTTGGGTAGTAATTTCAGGGAACCTCAGGGGTAATTTGGGCATAGGAAAATGGCATGTTTTGCCAAATTGGTAATTGTGGAAGGCAAGTAAGGGTACTATAGGCATTTACAATGGCATAGGAATAGGGTAAATGAAGGTAGAACCTTCTAGAACATTCCAAATGGGGTCTTAGTGTAATTTTAAATAATTGTAGTGGTAGTAACTTGAGTAGAAAGTCAGGAAATGAGGGACTTTTAAGCAAACTCAAAATTAAAAAGGGAGAAAAAATGAACAAAATATCCAGAACATTCTGCCCTCATTTGTGCCTATAAAAAGGCATCCCAATGCCTTAATAAACAAGTTTAGTCTCCAAAAAATTCCCCCCAAAATTCCTTTTTCAATTTCAGATTTCCATTTGAAATTTAAACCTTTACAAAATCCAAAAACAAATAGAAAAATCCCTGAAAAACCTAAAGTTTACTGTTTCATTGATATTCATCCTGTTGTGACTGGTTTACTGAAGTTGCTGTGGTTTTATTGGTGTGATTTTTGAGTTTTTGAGGTCGGTTATAGGATATTAGGCCTGTTGTTGGTCCTATGATATAGCTCTTGGGTTTCAGAGTGATTTTGAGGTCTAAAATTGTTCCTATGGGTTGTTGCTGCTTGCAATTGGTTATTTGGCTGTATTGAAATTCATTCAAATCATTAAATTCACTCTGGCTTGCTGCTGTGTTGCACTGATTTGCTGACCTTTTCCTTCTTCTTCTTTGAATCCTCACTTTCCAGGTATCTATTCGAGACTGTGTACATATGATTCCTTATGAAATGGAAGTGTTGAAGCTGTGTGATTTTCATTAAAGTCTTCAGTTTTCTTTTGATTACGTGTATCACTCTTAGTTCTAGGATTCTTCTGTGAAAGCCATTTGTTTCAGCCTATTTGTAGTAGAGTAGATGTACTTAAGAAAATTTCAATTGCTTAAAACTTGGACTGCTAAGTTACTTGGAGGCGTGTAGTTAACTATGAATTAAACACTCATGGCCTCACAATAGGAGGCACTAGCAGGCTGATTTAGTAAAGGCCATTTCATTTAGCAGTAGTTTGTCATTGTTTCTGCTGAAATAAATCAATGTTTGCATTTGAATGAGGTTTTGAATCTGGTTAGTGTAGGGCCTTGGAATTGATAAGAGATTAATATTATTTTTTAGGTTCAATTTGGAAGTTCATCATAGTTAATTGGTACTATAGTTTGATTAACATCCTCAATTGAATAAATGTGTGTATCCTTCATTACTATCAACTGGTTAGACGCCTAACATAATTTGTATAATGTATATATATGATTCAGTTGAGATATGGTGTGGTTTAAAAAATTATGGAAAGTATGTTAAAAAGGAAAATGTTTTGTCAATAGCTTTATCCTTGCTACGGTATGGGCTCGACGGTAGCTTTGAGATTATTTGGGTTGACATTGTTCAGATTGGGATTCGATCCCAGGCTTGGAAGCATCACGGCTGCTTGAGCCATCGCTTACTCATTGGGCCTGCGCAATTGGGCTGTATCAAAGGCCCATTATGCAGGCTAGTCCATCGTTTGAGTTTGGGCTTAGAGAATTGAGATCTTAATTTACTTTGGAACATTTCAATGCATAATTACTTAGGTTCCTCCCTATAGAGACATATTAAATAAGAAACCATAGCCTACTATTATACTTACTCTTTAGAAAGTAATAAAATGAGATGAGCCTCGCCAAACAAAAATGCATAAATTGCGGGGCCCTCGATAAATATTTATACAAATACTTAGACTTCAGAATGGGCTGTTTAGCAAATTTCACGGCCTTCCCCAAAATAACAACTCGCTAGTTACTTTTAGGTGCGTGATTAAATAATTTTACTTTCTTAAATACGGGTGCACATTTATGTGACCCAAATCCAAATCTCAACGGAGTCGAAATGTGTTGACAACCATGGGTGCACTGGTGCGACGTGGTTCGAAACGCATTTTCACAACGTTGCAATTCTTATTAAAATACAAATAAAAGCGGGTTACTAATAAAAGGCACATAAGTTAGAACATGTTTTTAAAATCAGATAAAATTAAATACAACATTTGAGCGACCGTGCTAGAACCACGGAATCCGGGAATGCCTAACACCTTCTCCCGGGTTAACATAATTCCTTACTCGGATTTCTGGATCGCGGACTGTTAAACAGAGTCAATAATTTCCTCGGTTCGGGATTCAACCGGTGACTCGGGACACCATAAATCTCCCAAGTGGCGACTCTGAATTTTAATAATAAATCTCGTTCTGATTGTCCTTTAATTGAAAAAACTCCTTTATTATGCCCTTCACGGGGTGTAGTAAGTGAAAAAAGGAGGTGTGACACATGCGTTAAAGATCTGGAGACATTACTTGTATGGCGTATCTTGTGAGGTATTCACTGATCATCGCAACCTTCAGCATTTTTTCAAGAAAAAGGATCTTAATTTGAGGTAGCGGAGGTGGTTGGAGTTGCTTAAGGATTATGCCATCACTATATAGTAATATCCGATGAAGGCCAATGTGGTGGCCGATGCTTTGAGCCGAAAGACAGTGAGTATGGGGAGTTTGGCATATATTCCAGTTGGGTAGAGACCTCTTGCAGTTGATGTTTAGGCTTTAGCCAATTGGTTCGTAAGGTTGGATATTTCGGAGCCCAGTCGGGTGTTGGCTTGTGCGGTTTCTCGGTCTTCCCTATATGAGCGCATCAAAGAGAGCCAGTATGATGATCCACATTTTTTCGTCCTTAAGGATATAGTTCAGCATGATGATGCTAGAGATGTGACCGTTGGAGATGATGGGGTGTTGAGGATGCAGGGCCGGATTTGTGTGCCCAATGTGGACGGGCTTCGAGAGTTGATTCTGGAGGAGGCCCATAGCTCACGGTATTCTATTCATCTAGGAGCCGCAAAGATTTATTAGGATATGAGACAACATTACTGGTGGCAGAGAATGAAGAAAGATATTGTGGGATTTGTAGCTCGATGTCTCAATTGTCAGCAGGTGAAATATGAGAATCAGAGATCGGATGGCTTGCTTTAGAGGATGGATATTCCAGAGTGGAAGTGGGAGCGGATCACTATGGATTTTGTAGTTGGACTCTCTTGAACTTTGAAGAAGTTCGATGCTATTTGGGTGATTGTGGATAGGCTGACCAAGTCCGCGCACTTCATTCCTATCTGTACCACTTATTCTTCAGAGCGGTTGGCAGATATATATATTCGAGAGATTGTTCGGTTGCATGGTGTCCCAGTTTCCATCATTTCATATCGGGGCACTCAGTTTACTTACTAGTTTTGGAAGTCTGTTTAGCGAGAGTTGGGTACTCAGGTGCAGTTGAGCACAACTTTTCACCCTCAGACGGACGGGCAATCCGAGCGCACCATTTAGATATTGGAGGATATGCTACGCGCTTGTGTTATTGATTTTGGAGGGTCATGGGATAAATTTCTACTGCTTGTAGAGTTTTTTTATAACAACAGCTACCAGTCGAGTATTCAGATGGCTCCATATGAGGCTTTATATGAGAGGCGGTGTAGATCTCCAGTTGGTTGGTTCGAGCCCGGTGAGGCTAGGCTATTGGGGACAGATTTGGTTCAGTATCCTCTAGATAAGGTGAAGGTGATTCAAGAGAGGCTTCGTACAGCGCAGTTGAGGCAAAAGAGTTATGCTAACAGGAAGGTTCGAGACGTGTCCTACATGGTTAGTGAGAAGGTCTTGTTGAAGGTTTCGCCCACGAAGGGTGTTATGAGATTCGGAAAGAAAGGGAAGTTGAGTCCGCGGTTCATTGGGACTTTTGAGGTACTTCGGAGGATTGGGGAAGTGGCTTATGAGCTTGCTTTGCCACCCAGCTTGTCGAGTATGCATCCAGTTTTCCATGTTTCTATGCTCCGAAAGTATATTGGAGATCCGTCTCATGTTCTGGATTTCAGCACGGTTCAATTGGAGGGTTATTTGACTTATGATGTGGAGCCAACAACTATTTTGGAGTGTCATGTTCGGAAGTTGAGATCAAAAGATATAGCTTCAGTGAACGTGCAGTGGAGAGGTCGGCCCGTGGAGGAGGCTACCTGGGAGACCGAGCGGGGGATGTGGAGTAGATATCCTCACCTATTTGAGGCTTCAGGTATGTTTCTTGACTCGTTCGAGGATGAACGTTTGTTTTAGTTTGGGAGGATGTGACGACCCGACCAGTCATCTCATGAGTTACCGGTCCATTTTCCCCATTTTTGCTTCTTATTGCTTTATTCATATGTGTTTTGAGGTATCAGGTTGGTTGGATTGAATCCGGATTGGTTTTGGTGAAGTTTGAGACACTTAGTCTCTTTTAAGAAGGGTTAGGTTGGAAAAGTCAACCAGATGTTGACTTATGTGTTAAAGGAATCGAATGTGAGTTATGATGGTTCAGTTAGCTTCGGTAGGTGATTTATAACTTAGGAGTGTGATCGGAATGGGCTTGGGAAGTCCGGAGTAGAATTAGGCTTGAATTGGCAAAGTTGATATTTTGGTGATTTCCGATAGATAGGCGAGATTTTGATATGGGGGTTGGAATGGAATTCCGAGAGCTGCAGTAGCTTCATTGTGTCATTTGGGATATGTGTGTAAAATTTCAGGTCATTTGGACGTGGTTTGGTTGGGTTTTTTATCAAAAGCGTATTTCAGAAGATTTTAGAAACTTAGGCTTGAATCCTATGTGTTTTGGGTGATTTGATGTTTTTTGAGGTATTTTGATGATTGGAACAAGTTTGAATAAGGTTTTAGGATATGTTGGTGCTTTTGGTTGAGGTCTCGGGGGCCTCGGGTGAGTTTCGGGTGGTCAATCAGATCATTTGAGAGTTCAGAAAATTGCAAATTTTGAGTTCCAGCAGTTGCAGACATTTTGGTCTTCGCGTTCGTGAGAGGACCCTCGCGTTCACGAAGAGTCTGCTGAGGGAGGTGAAAATTTGGCCTTCGCATTCGCGAGGCTGGTGTCACGTTCGCGAAGGGCTGCGAAGCTGTGCATTGCATTTGCAAGAAGGCACTCGCGATCGCGTAGAGAAAGTTGGGTCAGATGGGTTCAAGGTCATTTGTTCATCGCGTTCGCGTAGAGATGAGTGCGTTCGCGAAGGTTTAGGTGGAGGAAGCATCGCATTCGCGATGGGATTTATGCGAGCATAGAGGAAAAAGTGGTCAACGTAAGTTTTTGTTTCGCGAACGCAAGGCGTTGACCGCATTCACGAAGAAGGGAAGTCAGGCCTAGGCAGAATGTTTTTAACTCGTCTTGTCCGTGAATGTGGGTCTATTTTTACCCATAGCTGCTCGTTTTTGGAGATTTTTGAAGGAGGTTGAAGAAGGATTCAAGGAGAAACGATTGGAGGTAAGATTCTTGGGCTAAAAACTCGATTATTATGTGAATTCCACCTAAAATATCATGAAAACTAAGCCAAAAATTGAAGAACTAAGGCTTGAGAAATTGGACTTTTGATTTGGGATTTAAAGGGTCATTTGTGGACGGATTTTGATGTTTTTGGTATGTATGAACTCGTGGGGAGATAAGGAACCTATTGGTGTAAAAACTTTTGAGTTTCAAGAAGTGGGCCCGGGCCCCCGTGGCTCGTGTTTTGTTAATTTTGGGATTTTTGATATTTTTCGATTGTTTTCGCTTGGGCTTTGTTCCCTTAGCATATTTTGACGTCCTCGTTCTGATTTTGGATAGATTCGATGCGCATGGAGGCCAATTCAAAGGGAAAAGGCGTCGCGAGCTAGAGATTTAGCCAGTTCGAGGTGACTAATAATTGTAAATGATGTCCTGAGAGTTTGAAACTTCGGATTGCACATCGTAGTGCCATATTGAGGTGAGGCACACACTTGATGACGAGTGTGGGGTCGTGCACTATTGGGGATTATGACTTGGTCTGTCCCGATTGATGAGTTTACCGCGTATTTGATTAGAAACTATTTGCTATCATCATTTATTGTTATTTGGGCTTCGTGCCAATTATTTGAACCATTCAGAGCTTTTATTTGATATTTCCTCACTATTTTGACTTACTACTCGAACTCGGTCATATTAATTTCCACTGTTTTACTACTCAGTCATTTTTACTCAATTTTTAGACTTAAATGATATTTTTAAATTATATTTGAACTGAGAAACATTGTTTTACTGTTGTCTGAGGGGCTTGTGATGATTTTTTGACTAAGTAAGGCCGAGAGCCTATATTGTGAGGAGATACTGATACTGATTGGAGGCCGAGAGCCTGAGATATGTACGCCACTAGATGGCTTGATTGATATGAGGCCGGGGGCTTAGATTTGATGCCACGAGATGGCTTGTTATTGCGCTTGGGCCGTAAGGGACCCCTCCAGGAGTCTGCACACCCCCAGTGAGCGCGGATACCCATTATGATGTGAGATTGAGCCCGAGGGGCTGTTACTATTGTGAGATGTTTCCCTAGGGGCAGATGTGGTGTGACATAGCACCTATTGGTTAGTAGTATTATAGTGGAAATCTTACGTAAATGTCTCAAATAAGTTCCAACTTACAAACATCTAGCCATTAATCATATACTTACTAAAATTAGCGAAGCACATATAAAAATTAAAAATCTAAATAAATAAGGTTCTTTCTTTCCAAAAATCACACGCAAAGATCTCCTTTCATATTTTAAGCGTGATTAGCAATATTAGATGCAAGACGGAAAGAAAATTCCATGGATGAAGTAGCAAACAACGTGATAAAATACAAAAAAAAAAATACAAGATTCCAAAAATCTAAGTAAAAAAGGATTGTTTTTCAATGGTATGGTAGAAATTTATTGAAAATATATAGATGAGTCAAATATACAGATTTTGAGGAAGATTGGAGGTGATTTGGACTGATTTGACATCAAAATTCGTAGTTAAAATCAAGTTCAACAAATTCTTCTTCCACACGTGTATCAAACATATATCACGCATGTATCACATATACACACATGTATATATGGATATATATATGTGATACACATTTGATACAAATATGATACATATGTGATACACATATCATTTTCTTCATGTTTCATCTTTAACTTTGAATTTTCAATTCAAATCACCTCAAAACTCCGCCAAATCATCCCAAAAATGAGATTCAAACTCCTTAAGATGTACCTAATCTATTAATAACACCCACTTAAAAAAAGCAAAAAATACGATCTTTTTGTTACAAATAGCTAATTGGCTAATATTAGTAATATTTAATGAATTGATCAATTTTCGTAATAAGCTACTTATGAATGGACATAACCGGTAGTTTTCCTATTTTAGTTAGTAGCAGTATTAATTCATTCTTTGTATTGGACCTCAAAGCCCTCTTTATATTTACTAGTCATAGAGTACGCGCGTTGCACGTGCACCCTATTTTAATAGGTGCTAAAATTTTAAAAATAATATGAATATTAGTATTAGAAAATATGATTGAGTCATAAAAAAAGTTTAAGAAAAAATATAAAATTCTAAGATTGGTAAATATTGAATTTTAATCGATTATAATCTCGTGTGTCTTTGTTGTATAGAGTACTGATTTGTCATGGAATCATAAACTCATATCATAAAACCATAAAATCATATTTAATTTTACGATTATGTATGTTCCTTAACTGCTATAAGAAATTGTATGCTTCAGTTGTGATTTTTTATGTGGAGACAATTAGGAGATTATTGCACGCTTAAATTTCTAATAATTTTCCGATATGGAGGAGCTTCTTTGTCTGTGATATTGAAGGAATTATAGGTATATTATATAGTTCAAATAAGTCTATGAAAAACGAACACGTTACCAGAAATATAACATGTACAATGGTTATCCTTAAATCTCATACCTAAGAGAGACAATAATACGAGTGGATTCTAAGCCAACATATCCCTGCGATAGAGATTATATTCATGCCCTTTTTAAGACATGGGTAATATAACACTTGTAAGACTTTTAAATAGAAAATAACTATTAAAGTAATTACAAGGCAAAAAGAACATAAAAATAAAAACTTATCTAACATATGCTTGAAGATTGGATTAAGACCAACTAAAAAATATCGGCTCAGTGAGCAGAAGAAGAAGAAGAATCAAGTTGCTGAATCATAGGCGGGCTGGATTTTTTTTTGATAAGTTAAGTAACGATTTCATGAATAACCCAAAAAAAGAAAAATTATTGCGCAGAAATAAAAAATTAAATCGCATTTAAATAAAACATGTTTCACTTTAGTTTCTCAACTGACGCAATGTAGAAAGTACTCTCCCCGAGTTTGATGTTCAGCAACTGAACGGTGAGGCCAAGAAGCTTTCATATTTGCCAATATGGTTCTCGAATTGGGAACAAGCTTTAGAAGGCACCTCTTCCATGAAAAAGCCAAATTATGCCCTAAACGAATTCCTTCTTTAACTTGAAACCTAATTTTTAGATAGTTCAATTAAGAAAAAAAAATTATAAAAGGTAAAGTATAATTTATTTTTTAAGACCTAAATGTTGGAATATTATATTTAGTTCAAGTAAGAAAAGATTTAGTAACTAAAATTTTAATTGATTTCTAAGTCCTAAATATTAGGAAAATAATTGAATAACTAAAATTTTATATTTTCTTTTTAGTAATTTAATATTATAAGAATTAGTGTTAATATTCATTTTTACTGTCTCAGAAGATATTTATTTATAGTTCTTTTAGACTTTTTATTGGAGTGCAATTGTTTTTCCTAATCTAATATAAAATCATCCTCGGCAGTTTTGTATGTCATTGTTTATGTCTATAGTAATTTTTCATTATTCAAATTCACATATTTTAGCTTAGATTCCACAATAATTACTTATTAGTCTTTGTTCTAAACCAAATATAATCTAAACGTGTATGAACTGGAGTTACAATCTTGTTACATTGTTTGAATAAATAATAAATTTATATAAGGTAAGAATTTGATTGATTTTAACTCCTAAATATTAGGTCTTCTTGCATAGTTTAACAAAGGAACAATTAGATAAAGCAAAAATTTAATTGATTTTGGAATTCCAAATATTCGAAAAATAATAAATGACTATTTTGTTAAATGTGAACTTTATTTTTTATGGGCAAAAAAGACGAACGACATTTCGTTAAGGGCCTTTGTGCTTTTAATATAGCGACTTTTTCCTTCCTATACCATATATGAAACCTTATTACCAAAAATATGCATAGTTTCATATTTACCTGTCATGTTCATAGTTTTTCTACAATTATTATACTATTCATTAAATACTAATTATTAGGAGCTGATTCCTTCCTAATTAGGCGCGCTACAAATCAGTAACAGAATATTCTAATTGATTTAGCGACCTTCAGATCAAATTTAAAACGCAAATCCTACATCTTCAATTTAAAATCAAATTACATAGATTCTTTTCTGCAAAAATTATATTTTTTGATATTTTTCCTTAAGCCACAAATCAAAAGAAGACAAAATCGTCAACAAAGCTCAGTCCGTCGACACTATTTCTCAATCGCAAATTTCAGTAATACAAAACAAATGAAAAGAGAGAAGCAAATCCGCCATTGTCAACCATTAAAAATCTTGAAAGCTTTGAATTCAAATTTGGATTTTCAAAATTCATTATTTGACTGGATTGGGTGTTGTTGAAAATAATCGGGAATATGGTTTGGAGTTTATATCTCAATTTTGAGGGGTTTTGGTGAAAATTAGACTTGGTTTTGACTGAATTTCAGATTAAAACTCGAAGAACAAGAAAAAGAAGACATATTGCATAAATTGTAGATTATTTGTATTCTGATTGTAGATACTTTATTTTCTGTTTTCACAGATAAAAAACGGCTAAAACTTCTACAAATCTTCTGAAAAACGCAATTATGTCACAATGGGAATTGAGATATAAAAATTCAATGTGCCCAGTTTGTCGATATTTTGTAGATAAATTATAGATTATTTGTATTCTAATTGTAGATACTTTATTTTTTATTTTCACAAATCAAAAATGGCTAAAACTTTTACAAATCTTCTGAAAAAATGTAATTATCTCGAAAATCCCAATTAAACTACAATCGAATGGGAATTGAGATATTAAAATTCAATATACCCAGTTTGTAGATATTTTATAGATGAATTGTAGATTATTTGTATTATGATTGTAGATGCATTATTTTTTGTTTTCACAACCCAATTCCAATACCACTACCCAAATACCCATTACCCTTTACCCTACGTTCTACATATAAAAAGACAATTAGGAAACCTAAAAAAATCAGATGCATCAAATTCTAAATACCTTACCCCTAGAAACGGCTCCATCGGCTCCCTTCCAAAAAATCGAAAGCAGAAAAAACGGCCCAGCGATGGAACCCATTTCTTCTTCTTTGGTTTTTTTCTCAAAAAAAGACAAAGAGAAAGAGCTCCTTTCTTTCAAAGATACATAACAAAAAAAAAGTGCCCATTTTGGTATATTGAATTAAGAATGGATATATGATACATTAATTATACCCTTAAAATACATTATGGTATAGAATTGGTAATTTGGTATACTAAATATAATTATATCAAATCTTAAACATTGAGGGTAATAAGGTTTTCTATATAGTATAGAAATGTAAAAATTCCTGTAATATAATATAGATATAGATATAAATTCAGCACAATAGTAGTTTAGAGGTTGCTAGTTTGAACTAAATAGTTTGGGCCAGACGGGTCGTATATATAGAGAGGCCCACATGTGTTGTAGACTGGAATTTCATTTTCTTTCGTTCTTACCAATAATAAGAAAAGCCCTAATTTCTCTCTCGGACATCTTCTAGCCCTAACTACGGAATCTTCAATTTCTATTTCGAATCTTAATTTTAACAACTTGCATGATTTACAAAATTTCAAAAAGATTTTTGTATTTAAGAAACAGGATAGTAATATTCATACGATTTACCTGAATTGAGATTATTTAGATCCTAGCTAGTTTGTGATAGAGTTGTAAGTAGTTGATGGTTGATTAGTTGATTGATATTTTTTGTAAGGGAACGTGAATAGTGAGTGGATTTTCGAAGTCCAAGTATATGAATCATTAAGCATAAGTCTTGTGATAAAATACCATTTGTGTTATAAGCTTCATTTGTTTTCTCGGGCGGTTATCAATTTTGCTGCTGTGTATAGAACTTATTGTGGTCTCCGGAGTACAGCTACGACTGCATATAATTATCTAAATTGGTACGTGTTCACGCTCATTTAACGACCCGATCGATCGTTTTGAGTATTTGCACTTCGCTCGCAAGTTCTCGGGTATAACTAGCCCCGTATGATATATTATGACTTATATAAATCGTCGGTTTTGGTTTTCAGGTTAATCGGAACAGATATGGAAGAATGATTCTCATCTTGAAGCTTTAAATTTGAAAGGTTTGACCAAGTTTTGACTTTTTAGTATTCGATCTCTGATTTAGATTTTTATGATTTGATTAGCTTCGGTAGGTAATTTTGGACTTGGGGGCGCGTCTGAAATGTGATTTGGAGGTCTGTGATAGAATTAGGCTTGAATTGGCAAAATTAGAAATTTGGCGTTTCTTAATTGGCAGTGAAAATTTTGATATCGGGGTCATAATAGAATTTCGGAAGTTGCAATAGGTTCGCAGTGTCATTTATGATGTGTGTGCAAAATTTCAGGTCATTCGGATGAAGTTTGATAGGATTTGGCGTTGTTTGTGGAATTTGGAAATTTAGATTTTCTTAAGCTTGAATTCGAGAGTAATTAAGTGTTTTGATGCTTTTATGAGTGATTCGAAGATTCGACTAAGTTTGAATGATGTTATGGGATGTGTTGGCATATTTGGTTGAGGTCCTGAGGGCTTCGGATGAGTTTTGGATGGTTAACGGATCATTTTTGGCCTTGGTGAGATAGTTGATCTGCTGCTGTATTTTGTTTCTGGTTTCCTCTTACGCGTTCGCGAAGAGTGTTTTCTGAGATGGTCAATTTTTAGTCTTCACGAACGCGAAGGGTAGGGCAGTGTGTGCATCGCAAACACGTGAGCGGTGACGCGTTCACGGAGAGGAGTGAGGCAGTTGGAGATCCTAGGTCCTTGGTCTATGCGTTTCCGAGGTGGCGGTCGTGTTCGCGAAGGTTTGAGCAGGCAAAGTATCGAATTCGTGAAGCTGCTGTCGCGTTCGCAAAGAGTAAAGCGAAGAGGCAGCCTGAGTTGGTCTACACGAACGGAAAAGGATGGTCGCATTCGCAAAGAAGGAAATCTGGACAGGTAGTGTTAAATTCAAAAACGAGGGTTTGAGTCCAAAATTTCAAAATTCATTAGAGAGCTCGGGAGAAGGTGATTTTGGAGGGAATTTTCAGAGGAGTGATTGGGATAAGTTGTCACGACCCCAGTTCACCCTCCGTAAACTGTCGTGATGGCACCTGATCTCTACAACTAGGTAAGCCTAATAATGCGGAACATAAGCAAAACTTGCGGAAGAAATAATCAAAAACCATAAATAATCGAAATAAGCGATATATAAAATGCCGCTCGGCATGTACAATACTTAACTTCTCAAAACCAATACGTACTCCCAAAACCCTAAAACCCATGAATCACAAGCTAAAAAATACTACAAAGCTCTAACTCCGGAATCTAACAAGAACAGAGAATACAGAAGGGCTAAATACTAATGCAGGAATAGAAATGGACTCCTCGGTCTGCGGACGCGACAGATATACCTCGAAGTCACTAGAACTGTCGCCTCGCCGCAGGGGGTGATAGAACTGGATAGAAGTACATGGATATGCACATGAAAAACATGTGCAGAAAGGGCATGAGTACACCACAACGATACTCAGTAAGTGCCAAGCCTAATCTCGGTTGAGTATGACGAGGAAGATCAAGTCCCTACCGAGATAAGATAAAATATAAGGTATAACAGGATAAGATAAGCAATTTAGTTGCAAGCTAACAATAAAAAAATTAATATGAGAAAGTATGGAATGCAATAACCGAAACAGAGGCTAAAACAATCACAAGGATAATAACCGGGGGTCTCTCAGTATTTCGAGGATCTTTTGGTATCCTCAATCTGTACCAGGAATCTCTTGGTATCCCGGGGATCTCTTGGTATCCTCAATATATGCTAGGGATCTCTTGGTATCTCGAGGATCTCTTGGTATCCTCAATATATGCTAGGTATCTCTTGGTATTCCAAGGATCTCTTGGTATCCTCAATATATTCTAGGAATCTCTTGGTATTCCGAGGATCTCTTGGTATCCTCAATATATGCTAGGGATCTCTTGGTATCACGCACTATAGTCCAAATCAATATATATGCAGGGAAACTCCCAGGATACTGTCCCGTAGTCCCAAAGTAAACATACAGCAACAACACGAAGAATACACAATTAAATTCAAATTCCATATCAAGGTAAACCAGGTATTTCTAGCCTAGCATGTTGCACATAATCCAAATAAGGTATTTTAAAGCAAATAGGCAATTAAGTCAACTAGGCATGCTTTTCTAACTAACAACAGGCTAAATTTACAAGTAGAATAAAACAGGAGAGAAAGGAAACTCAGTTTAAATACTTAAAGTAAAATCGAGTTTTCAACAATTAGCTCAAGTATGCGCTCGTCACCTCACGTACAAGGCATTTCAAGTATCAAATATCATATCCTAAGGGGAAGGTCTCCCATACAAAGTTAGGCAAGCCACTTATCTCGAACAATCTCAAATCAACCCTAAATCACGCTTTTGCCACGAGTATCCGACTCCAAATGACCCAAATCTATTCAATTCAATTGCATATTATGAATAACACCTCAAGTAACTAGTTCTGCAATTAAATTCTAAGTTAATATGCAAAATTAGGTAAAATAACCAAAATGCCCCTCAGGCCTGCATCTCGAAATCGAGCAAAATTTACGTTTTCAGAAACCTCGTACTCTCACGAGTCCAACCATACAAACATTATCCAAATCCGACGTCAAATTCCCAATCAAAAACTCAATTTCTTGGTCTAATAACTTTTCCCCAATTTTCATACAAGTTCAAAAATTAAAGGATAAATTCATGTTTAGATTAATGGGTTACAAGCAAAAAGGAGTTAAGAATCATTACCCGCAAACTCTCTTCGAAAATCTCTCCAAAATTCGCGTCCTACCGAGCTCCCAATGCCAATTTTGTGATATGAATTCAAAACCTTCGATTTTGAACTTAAACATTCTGCCCAGATATTTCCTTCATCGCGAATGCGGTCAAAGCCTCGCGTTCGCGAAGCACAAAATAACTTTGACCCTTTCTTCCTTCTTCGCGAATGCATCCTCTACATCACTAACGCGATGCTTTGCACAAGCAGGCCTTCGCGATCGCGTCCCTCCTATCGCGAACGCGATGCATTACATTTAATGAAAACTCAGCCGCTCATTTTCTTCTATGCGAACGTGACAGCACCCACGCGAACGTGCACAAACCCTTAGTCCTTCGCGAATGCTGTCCCCCTCTCACGAACGCGAAAGCTTAAACTTCACCTTCCTCAACTGACTCTTCGCGAACGCGAGGGTCCTCTCGTGGACACGAAGGGTAAAATTACTCTGCAACAGCTGAACAAAAATCTGCAACTTTTTAACAACTAAAAATGATCCGTTGAGCATCTGAAAACACACCCGAGGCCCCCGGGACCTCAACCAAAGGCACCAACATAACCTAAAACATCATTCAAACTTTCTCCAACCTTCGGAACGCTACAAACAACACCAAAACACCTACTCTTCATCGAATTCAAGCCTAAATTTTCAAAAACTCTATAAAACACACTTTCGATCAAAAAGTCTATCAAACCTCGTCCGAATGATCTGAAATTTCGCACACACATCCCAAATGACATGACGAAGCTACTTCAACTCTCAGAATTCCATTCTGACCCTCGGATCAAAATCTCGCTATCGGACCGGAAACTTCAAAAATTCAACTTTCAGCATTTCAAGCCTAAATTAGCTACGGACCTCCAAAACACATTCCGATCATGCTCCTAACCCTGAAATCACCTAACTGAGCTAGCGGGACCATCAAATTTATATTCCGAGGTCATCTTCACACTATTCCGACCATGGTCAACTTTTCAACACTTAAGCTCTCATTTAGGGACTAAGTGTCCCGAAAATCTCCGAAACTTAAAACCAAACGTCCCGGCAAATCGAAATAGCACAAATATAATCGGGGGAAGTGGCTAATAGGGGATTGGGGCGTTAATTCTTAAGACAACCGGCTGGGTCATCACATCCTCCTACACTTAAACATTCGTTTGTCCTCAAACGTGCATAAAGACATACCTGAAGTGAAGCAGCTCATGGCCCCAAACTGCTGAGCGACGCGCTAGAGCTCAAAATAACCTATCGGGTCGTTACATCCTCTCCCAATTAAACATATGCTCGTCCTCGAATGTGCTAAGAATTGTGTTGGGGTTGTCCGAAACCACTGTTTAACACCTCGAGCACCTACTCGTGCTACCACAACTCAGCTGGGTACCCTAGCTCGATCAATCTGAAGATATCCTTTTTCACTTAAGCAAATATGCCTTGGAGCCCAATCCCTACATCCAGAATTTTCTGCCAGGTTTGTACCAACATATGACCACCGTATCAACAACTACCCACAACACCAAAACATGACTGCATACCTTAGCTGATTTCACACCTTGCACCACTTTATTCACAGGATCACAATAACATTCTCTGATCAAATTAGTCAAAATTCCACGAATATGATGCTCCCCTTGCACCTCATGACCCACATAGGTCTTGCCCTAGCTCTTACAATACCGCCAAGACTGAAGGATGTGTAGAAATTCATACCCAACTGCCGAATCGACAAATCATTGGGTCTATACTCCTGATAAGAACCATTACCTCATTCCGAACCAAATAATGGTCTTAGCTCCTTAATTTTCTTCATATAATCAGATTACACTGATCCTAAATCCAATGATCTCGTCTCACCAAGTACGAACCACTCAGGCAATAAGCAACCTCCGGACATGATCAAAAGTCTGATATGATGCCACAATGTGCCAATAGGCTATGAACTCGAACGTGACAAAATGAAAACGAACTCTAGAAGGAATTACTCAACTCACGCACTAATATGAACTTTCTTTAGAAAATAGGAAAATCAAGGCATACAAAAATAACACATAGAAAACTGTACTCAACATCACACTGTTGCGGCGTGTAACCCAATCCAAATAACATACCCATGGCGGTGTGCCACCCGATCCACACATAGAACTCACATAAGGAGATATATGTCAAGCTAAACTGCTCATTATAACAAAATTTTGAATATCGGTCACAAGCACGCTAAGTGCATAATACAATCCCTGGGGAGACATATAATGCTATAGGCTACAAAACTCAAATACAACCGATGTGCGATACACGATCTAAATCTCGAGAGCCATCCTGCTTATATAACATTAGATATACGCGGGACCACAACACATAAGAATTTCATCAAGCCGTCTCACAACTTATACAGCGCAATATATCATTACATGAAATAGCTTATGACGAGATAGTACCCCGACTACTTGTCCAAAGGAGCGCATTGCTGAAATGAACACATCTGGCCTGATATAGAACCCATATTCACATTTAGATCCATTCACAAACCTCAAGCTGGTTTTGATCACACTAAACTAGGCTAATAACCTTTCGAAGGTCCGTCATAAGCCTTTTTTTCTCATAACATACGAGAACTATCATCATAACCTGGCAATCCTCCACGGTCCACAACCTAATAAATCGAGTGCCCTCCAAGCATAAATTCTCAGATTAATGATATCACCACCGTCTTCATACTTGATTTAAATCTTCAATCAATCAAGTGACTACATGTCACACTTATACAATCTACATGTAGGGCATGCTCCCACGACCTTCCGTAACATACAACAAATATGCGTATCCATACCACCAGCCGCACTAACGCTAAGAAGCATTCAAGAATCCATAACCAGGATGCAAGGTCTTTTTCACAAAACACCGATATCAGGTGACGCTGAAGATGATACCCACTTACTTTAAACGTCGAAATTCCTTTATTGCTCATCCGAGCTCACGACATCCTTGTCAACACCGAACTGCAACCTTGATCCTCACTTCAAATTCCACACGGCACACTGCACCAACATGCCAATATACGATAGAACACGATTTTTCATCATGACTCCGTAACCACCAATAGATTAACACTTCATCGTATAAAACTTTTCATTTAACTCACTTCAGGAGAACCATAGCAATACACAGGTAAATTCCTATAACTGTAGAATGTGCAAATCTTTAAGTAGTGGTCTAAGCCACCATAGCCCCTTCCGGGATCTGCCTATACATGACAGGCCATAACAGTGGATACTTCTAAATAACATCAATTACGCCTATTGGCAAACCTCACACGTGCCGTCACAAATCACTTGCATAACTTGATCACGTTGAAGGAAATGATCACTACCACCAATATGCCAATTCAACTATGACTAACCAATCTACCTTCTTCCAAATTAATTCTTGATTGCCTTAGAAATAATAATAACTCCATTCAACACATAACACACTCCATCCGCACTCATCCCCGAGTGACCTTGAATCACGATACCATGCTGTCACAAATCCCACAAACCATTTCATACCTCCCAAATGCTACACTACGAGTCAAAAACATCCTAGAACATTCCGTGCCTCTTCTCATAAGATACTACAAAGCTTGATTCTTAATCGTAGGCTCAAAATTATTAGGTACCACACTTTTCCTTTTTTGAATCTACTAGGATCGTTATTAAGAGTCACACGCTCTGACTTGGCCCTGAATATAATCAACTCCATGAATCTTCAAGCACATGAATACCCTCTCGACGAAACACCCCAAGTCTGAGCATGAGCCAATAAGGCCAACCGTAGCATACCTTTAAAATTCCTTGCTCAAATTTACGCTTGCGCTCTTTTCCATGGCTGAAATAACTTACCTATATGCCGATAACCCAAAACCTCACAAGAAGAGAATCATACAATCCAATTGTAGGTGGTGGGACTCTCCCACTTAGCTTGAGGCCACTATTACACAACTCTGAATTTCACCAGGATTCCTTATCTCTTATTGACATAACCATGCGCAATTGACATAAAAATTCTTGGAATCTTCCTGTAAAATCCCTTTCATACTCTGAATCATCAACCACATTCGCACGATCGATCTCTTTATGAAACAAGTCCATTCACTCCTCGTGGACACCAACTAAATATGCGGCAACATCTTTCCAATTCAAAGTTAGGTAGTACCCTTCCTCATTTCAAGCAGCTCATTTCCGTTATATCAAACCTCCTGCCGCATAATAGTCTATACTTCAAATTAATCCGTAGACCCCCAATCATCAATCACCAAAATTCCCAAGTTGCTCCAAACTCTCCTTAAGGTGTGTAGTCATCCTAGCACAAAGCCCATATACAAATCCACCAGTCTCCCACTTTCGCGGAGCTCACCCCTCTAATCTACCACTCGACCTCTGCTTCTTATACCTGGCCTTTTAGAGATTTTAACCACCGCCTGACTCTCCTCACATGTCTTTCCTCATCCTTTGCTACTCAGTTGTTGCCTTAATAAAATCTATCTTAGTAGCACTTGCACCCACAAATCACTACTAACTTTAAACCTTTCCGGAGATTATCTTTCTCGAGCCATCAACAGTAGAAACACCGATTCAATCTTGAACCACCGCACCCCACGATACCCAATAGTCGTTTCTCCAATATTATTTCACAATCTCCTACCCCAAAGGTGCATTGAAGAAGACCATAACACCGGAAAACTTAACACATACAATCGAGGACAACAACACTACATCGTAGATAAAAGTTCCACCACGCTCGAAATTACCAAGTCTCATTACTCCATCACCCCAAATCTGGACGTTCGTAGGTCAATTGTTTTTCCTCCGCCGACAGTGAGATATCATATCTCTGAATCGTGCACTGAGTAGAAACATCCCGCACCACATATGCAGTACCATTACAATTCTTCAATTCTTGATTTATAACAAGCGGTTCGCATTGAGTAAGATTAAGTAGGAAGGAAACAAGGGCATAAGACTCAAGGAATCAAGTCGCACGATGAGGAAATCAAGAAGTGGAAATTTTCCTAATAATTACATAACCTCTCATAGATAAGCACAAACGTCTCCGTACCGATCAACGAGACCCTAATAAACCGACTTGTGATCCATGACTCCTATGAATCTAGAGCTCTGATATCAACTTGTCACGACCCCAGTTCACCCTCCGTGAACTGTCATGATGGCACCTAGTCTGTAAGCCTAACAATGTGGAACATAAGCAAAACTTGCGGAAGAAAAAATGAAAAACCATAAATAACCTAAATAAGCGATATAAAATGCCTCTCGGGATGTACAATACTTAACTTCTCAAAACCAATACGTACTCCCAAACCCCGACAACCCATGAATCACAAGCTAAGAAATACTACAAAGCTCTAACTTCAAAATGAGAATACATAAGGGCTAAATACTAATGTATGAATAGAAAGGGACTCCTCAGTCTGCAGACACGACATATATACCTCGAAGTCGCTAGAGCAGTCACCTCGCCTTAGGGGGTGATAGGACTGGATAGAAGTACCTGGATCTGCACATGAAAAACATGCGCAGAAAGGGCATGAGTACACCACAACGGTACTTAGTAAGTGCCAAGCCTAACCTCGGTTGAGTAGTGACAAGGAAGGTCAGGGCCCTACTGAGATAAGATAAAATATAAGGTATAATAGGATAAGATAAGTAATTCAGTTGCAATCTAACAATAAAAAATTAATACGAGAAAGTAAGGAATGCAATAACCGAAATAGAGGCTAAAAGGAACACAAGGATAATAACCGGGGGTCTCTCAGTATTCTGAGGATCTCTTGATATCCTCAATCTGTACCGGGGATCTCTTGGTATCCTCAGTATATGCGAGGGATCTCTTGGTATCCCGAGGATCTCTTGGTATCCTCAATATATGCTAAGGATCTCTTGGTATTCCGAGGATCTCTTGGTATCCTCAATATATTCCAGGCATCTCTTGGTATTCCGAGGATCTCTTGGTATCCTCAATATATGCTAGGGATCTCTTGGTATCACACACTATAGTCCAAATCAATATATATGCAGGGAAAGCTCCTAGGATACCGTCCCATATTCCCAAAGTAAACATACAGCAACAACACGAAGAATACACAATTAAATTCAAATTCCAAATCAAGGTAAAGCAGATATTTCTAGCCTAGCATGTTGTACATAATCCAAATAAGGAATTTTTTTAAGCAAATAGGCAATTAAGTCAACCAGGCATGCTTTTCTAACTAACAACATGCTAAATTTGCAAGTAGAATAAAACCGGAGAGAATGGAAAGTCAGTTTAAAAACTTAAGTAAAACCGGGTTTTCAACAATTAGCTCAAGTACGCGCTCGTCACCTAACGTACAAGGCATTTCAATTATCAAATATCATATCCTAAGGGGAAGGTCCCCCACACAAGGTTAGACAAGCCACTTACCTCGAACAAGCTCAAATCAACCCGAAATCACGCTTTTGCCACGAGTATTCGACTCTAAATGACCCAAATTAATTCAATTCAATTGCATATTATGAATAACACCTCAAGTAACTGGTTCTGCAATTAATTCTAAGCTAATACGTGAAATTAGGTAAAATGACCAAAATGCCCCTTAGGCTCGCTTCTTCGAATCGGGCAAAGTTTACATTTTCAGAAACCTCGTACTCTCACGAATCCAACCATACCAACATTTTCCAAATCTGACGTCTAATTCCCAATCAAAAACTCAATTTGTTGGTCTAAGAACTATTCCCCAATTTTCATACAATTTCAGAAATTAAAGGATGAATTCATGTTTAGATTAATGGGTTACAAGCAAAAAGGAGTTAAGAGTAATTACCCGCAAACTCTCTCTCCAAAATTCGCCTCCTACCGAGCTCTCAATGTGAATTTTGTGATATGAACTCAAAACCCTCGATTTTGAACTTAAACATTCTGCCCAGATATTTCGTTCTTCGCGAACGTGGTCAAAGCCTCGCATTCGCGAAACACAAAATAACTTTGAACGTTTCTTCCTTCTTCGCGAACGCGTCCTCTACATCGCGAATGCGATGCTTTGCACAGGCAGTACTTCGCAATCGCATCCCTCCTATCACGAACGTGATGCTTTAAATTTAGTGAAAACTCAGCCGCTCATTTTCTTCTATGGGAACGCGATAGCACCCACGCGAATGCGGTGCACAAAGCCTTAGCCCTTCGCGAATGCGGTCCCCCTCTCGCGAACGTGAATGCTTATACTTCACCTTCCTCAACTGACTCTTCGCGAATGTGAAGGGTAAAATTACTCTGCAACAGCTGAACAAAAATCTGCAACTTTTTAACAACTAAAAATGATCCATTAGGCATCCGAAAATACACCCGAGGCCCCCGGGACTTCAAGCAAAGGCACCAACATAACCTAAAACATCATTCAAACTTGCTCCAACCTTCGGAATGCTACAAACAACACCAAAACACCTATTAAGATTCGGATCAAAATCTCGCTATCGGACTGGAAATTTCAAAAAAATTTAACTTTCGGCATTTCAAGCCTAAATTAACTACGGACCTCCAAAACACATTCCGATCATTCTCCTAACCCCGAAATCACCTAACGGAGCTAACAGGACCATCATATTTCCATTTCGAGGTTATCTTTACACTGTTCCAACCACGGTCAACTTTCCAACACTTAAGCTCTCATTTAGGGACTAAGTATCCCAAAACTCTCCAAAACTTAAAACCGAACATCCCGACAAATTGAAATAGCACAAATAGACTCGGGGGAAGGGGCTAATAGGGGATCAGGGCATTAATTTTTAAGATGACCAGCCGGGTCGTCACATCCTCCTACACTTAAACATTCGTTTGTCCTTGAACGAGCATAGACACATACCTGAAGTGAAGCTGATCATGGCCCCAAACTGCTAAGCGACGCACTAGAGCTTAAAACAACCTATCAGGTCGTTACATAAGTGTTCTTCACTCAAATTTGGTTAAAATCCATGATTGTGTCTTGATTTTTATCATTTAATTTGGGAATTTGGGGCGAAAATTGGGGAAAATGGAAGAAAATTTGGAGAGTGGATTTTACTCATTTTAGGGATTTGGATGACCATTTGACGTCGAATTTTGGTGAATTTATTATGGGTAGACTCGTGAGCGAATGAGCTTTCTAGTTTTGTGATTTTTATCGGATTCTGAGACGTAGACACGAGGGGTTGGGTTTGAGAAAATTTGGGATTTTTTATTCTAATTTGATAATTTTTGTATGTGTTTCATTATTTTAGCATATATTGATGATAATATACTGATTTTGATTAGATTCGGAGCATTTGGAGGTCGAATCGAGAGGCGAGGGCATCGCGGGTTAGAGTTTTGGCTTGGTTTGAGGTAAGTAACTCTTCCAAACTTGGTTCTGAGGGTTCGAAACCCCGATTATTGTGCTATATGATTTGTATTGAGGTGACACAAGTGCCAAGTGACGGGTTAGTGGGCGTGCATCGTAAGAATTGTGACCTGGTTCATTCCACGACATCGCTTAGTGACTCTTTCTCATTGATATCTATGTTGTGACTATATTATTAAGGATATGAACTGTAAATCATGCTAATTATCATGTTAGGACTTCATGCCAATACTGTTGACACTCAAGTGGTCATTTCTTGCTGTCATCTCATTAGTTCCATTGATATTCTGTACTAAGTCATGTTCATGCATATTATATCACATCTAAGTCTTAGATGTTATTTATTTGCACATCATATCATTATTCCATGCTAGTTTTCATGGCATTGTGAGCTCGTGGGAGAGACTGGAGAGTGATGATTGAGTGAGGCTGAGAACCTGATTATGAGTGGCAGTTATTATCACACCTTCTTTTTACACATCTACCCCGAAGGATAATGTATAAGAGAGTTTTTCCATTTTAAGTGATATTATTCGAAATGGAATTATTTATTTATATTTAGAGTCGCCATTTGTGATAGGATTGGATTTTGGTGTCCCAAGTCACCGGTTTAACTCGAATCCCAAATCGAGGAAAATTTTGACCTCCCAATTGGAGCCTGCGAACCAGAAATTCTGAATAAGGAATTCTGTTGACCCGAGGGAAGGTGTTAGGCACCCCCGGATCCCGTGGTTCTAGCACAATCGCTTAAATTCTTATAAATGGCTAAAATCTAATTTTTATACATGTTCCAACCTACAGTGCAATTTTAGGATTATTTGCCGCTTTTAGTTAATTTTTAAGAAAGTGAACATCGTTTAAAAACATATTTTTGGATCGCGTCATATGAAATGCACCCGGATCCTCGACACATTCTTATTCAACGTTTTGGAATTTGGATTTGGGTCGCATGAAATGCACACCCGTATTTAAGAAGGTAAAATTATTAAAAGCGCGCATAAAGCGACTAACGGGTTATTATTTTTGCGGGAAATCGTGAAATTTGATAAACGGAACGCCCCAAATTCTAAGTATTTTAATATAAGAATTTAAAGAGGGCCCCGTAATTTATGCATTTTTGTTTGGCGGGGTTCACCTTATTTATTATTTAAAGACCAACCTAAAGGCAACTACGATTTTCTATCACGTGTTGTCTCTAAAAGTACCTTAGTTAATTCGCATTATGAAATTTGGGCTTTGAATTCAAGTCCGTATTCAAACAAGAGGGAGAACCTCTTAATTTGAACCCGCTACCTAACTCGAAAACCCACATTTATGAAATGTTTTTGTTTTTAAATTCTGACTTAACAGCCTAGTGAACTGGTTAACCTATACACAAACAGGGTTGTTTGCCATTTGGGCTTCGATTCTATTTGGATGGCCCAGTTGCCACTTTAACGAAATGATTCTATTGTTGCTTTGGCTCAACATTGAGCCCATGAAATGAATTCTCAGATCTGTAGCCAATCAAACCAGCGTATTAAGGATGCGAATCTAATATTGGTTAAACACATATTCCATGCTTATCATTGGTTGCCTAAAATGATTAATTTAAGATTTATTAACTAATGGATTGCATTATGCATTTTTAAACAAGCCCAAATTAGCATCTAATTCATGTGGAGAACGGCTTAGTGCCTTATGGTTTACAAAACATGACTGAAATATTTCAAATGGTAATTTCAACAGATAAATCCAATCTAATATGAAACTGTTGAGCTGAGATCAAATATACCACATTAAAGCTAATTTAAAACACATTTTTTATACATATAAAGTCTAATAGTCCAATTTCTGACACAACACACTATATTAATACCATTAGCAGCAAATTCTATGATTATAAAGTCTAGCAATGATTATCCATATTGATACAATGTAATTAACACCTAAACTGAACTATTCTACTGAAAATACACTTCTCTAGTTAGTTCAAGTGTTCATAAATCATATCAAGCTAATAGTTCAAACGATCATTATCTAAAAGTCCAACAGTCCATTTAATTACAAATAGGTATAGTTCGAACAAATTTTACTAGTATAAAACTAATAATAGCTATAAGGACAGATTCAGGTAGAAAACTTGGCATTCCTTCATCATTCAACTTCAAAGTTATGCATATACAATGACCAGAACTCCTAGGTTAAGGAATTGTACCTGGAAATGGAACAAGGTGAAATGAGCAATAGTCAGCAGTAGAACAAACAATCAGCAGTGGGATTCAACAGCACATGACAGATTTTGGATTCAAAACAACATCATACAGCCCAGGATTGAATAATAGAGGAACAACACCAATAAAATGACCAAAATAGACTTGACCAAACCCGAATTGACTCGAACAGACCAGTTCCAACTTAAAACTAACCCAGGATTCTCCAGCAAATTCCAGCTCTAAGCTAAATGATGCAAATCAAACACTACAACTTGAAATTAAACCAAAATCTCAATAGAACACTATTTTTGTTGAATTTTGTTGTATTTTGCTTTTGTTTTGGTTTTTTGGAAGAAATTAAGATCTAAAAGAAGTTTTGAACTATAAGAATTCAGATTTTTGAACTTCTTTGGATTTGAAATTCAAATGTTGAGGCTCAGATTTGCAGAAATGGTTTTTGGGGGGAAATTAGAAGCTGGAAATTTTTTGGGGATTTTCAGAGTTGAAAACTTGTGAGAGAAGGCAGGGGTACTGCCTTTTATAGGCAGAAAATTAAGGGGAAGCTTCTAGATTTCATTACCCATTTTCCCCCTCTTTTTATTTTCAGTTTTTATTCAATAGCCCTTCATTTTCTAACTTGTTTCTCAAGTTACTGCATTAAGTTTTGAAATTTTAACTAAGGCCCTATTTTAGAATATTCTAGAGGATTCTAGTTTTAACTACAGCATTCCTACCAAATCCTGAATACCCAAACTACCCCTGAACTCATTTTGAAATTACTAGTCTAGTCAAACTAACCCCTGGCCCTTGGTCTCAATTTACCATGATTGAAATTATCAGCTATAACCAAACTAATTAAGAACTAAATAACAACGAACATGGACAAATAGAAACAAATTAAAATCGAATACTAACAAATTAAAAGAAATTAAAACCTATGCTACTGAATTAAAATCGCATTCAAACAAAGAATAAACTATTTATCAAAAATTACCAAAACAGGATAAATTCTAAATCAAATCACAGGAATAGAAGAAAATTATTGTTTTTAAACATTTAATAGTCTAATTAGGTCAATACCCCAAGTTTATTAATTAATGATAAAATGTGATAAAGGAAACAAAAATAGTGTTCATGCCTTGAAATCAGTTTGATTGAATAACATAATTAAAGAAAAAAAAAACAAATGACAACTACAAATTTGAACAAATCTAGGTGGAATTCAGCCTAATGGGAACAAAGGATAAGAGCAAAAGTTTGGCTATTTTGACCAGAAAAGAAAAGAAGAAAGGAGGTCGAATTGAAACAAAACAAACAGAAAAAAAAATAAAGAGTGAAAGAAAGCAGACTCACCACCTTGACTCGAACTCGAGACCAAAATCTCTGATTTAAAACCCCAATATGATACCGGTCATTTATTCTCCATCAAGAAACAGGTAACTGATGCCCGGATACGTATGAACAACTTTGACCTCGGCTTCGAGGGCTCGAACCCTAGATTTAATATTTGCACAATTCAATGAGGATTTTAGGGAGATGGACTGGAGTTATGGAATGGGGAGAACAAAGGGATTCAAGGGTGTTAGTTTAAGGCCGATTGGCGATGGCGCCGCCACTGGAAAAAGTGAGCGGCGCTAGGGTTCTGCCCTTTTGAGTCTAAGATTTGATGGGTTTCGGAAGGGTTTGAGGTGAATGGAGTGGGGATTTGAGATGACGAGGTTGAGAGGAGTTTGTGGTACGATTTTGGTAAGATTTGGAGACCAAACACCGCCGCATGGCGATTTTCGGTGGTGGTGGCGGCGGCGGCGAGATATGGAAATGAAGAAGGTGATAGTCCTAGGTTAAAAATATTTCTTCAGACACTTTAATCAAATACGAGAATATATTGTGGCCCTTGGATGGAGTAAAATGGACGGCTAAGATTGAAAGATCACCTACTTACCCAAAACGACGTCATTTGAGGGTTCCAAAGGCATAAGGTTTTGACCGGGTGCAACTTGGGTTGGACGGGTAATTTGAACGGGTTTAGGGGTTGTGGGCTCGAAGTTTTTGGGCCCAAAGGATGGTGGCCTGGTCCTTTTCATTTCCATTTCTTTTTGTTTATTTTCTTCTCTTTTCTTCTTTATTTATTTGAATTTTGGATTTATTAAATGCAAAATTAAAAATAGCCAAAACCTGATTTAATTCTAAAATGGGATTAATTAAATTTCCTAAAATTAAGTAGATCCTAATTTTAAGAGGAAAATTAAACAAAAGTAAAATTAAAGGACCAAAAATATAAAAGGATTACTTTTGTTATTTTTTCTCTTATTTCCAATGATTTTTAATTAATCTAAAATCTAGAATTAGGTCCTAAATGCAAGTATGCAATTTTGTAAATTTTTATTTTTTATGACACCTAAAAATGCACATAAAAATACAAACAAAACACAAAATCATACAATTAATTCCTAAAAATTCAAATACTAAAAGAAAAATTCTAATTTTAATGAATTCTATAGGAGTAATTTAAGCGTGACAAAAATCACGTGCTCACAATTATGGGTCGGGCTGCACGCCGCAGTGGATTATTAATTATGCCTTCGTTGGATTTTTATAGCGCTTGGGCTGAAAGGATCACCTCCGGAGTCTATACAACCCCAGTGATCGCGAGTGATATTATTGAGGGATGGATTTCCCTAGACATGGATTTGTTTGAAGTATTGGTATGGAGATAGAACTTCTCCATGAGGCTGGATTGGCCTGTTCCTCGGTACTGGAGACAGATGGTTTGTGATGTGTATATATTCGGGGATGGATCTTTCCCGAGACTTATGAGCCATATACAATACCGAGTGGTTGCGAGGTTATTATTATTATTATTATTATTATTATTATTATTATTATTATTATTATTATTATTATTATTATTATTATCTGGAGATTGATCTTCTCCATATGCCGGATTGGCCTTCCTCCGTACTAAGTGACTGCTATAAGAGATGTATATATTCTGAGATGGATCTTCCCTGAGCCGTATAAGCCATATACAGTACTGATTGGATGAGCATTTAAGATTGCGGGCACATGAGGCACTCAGCATGGTATTTTTCATACAACATGTGCATTTGGCATGTAGATGTAGCAGGGTTACAATTTTTTACCTTGTTCATACCTACTATGTTTTACTTTTGGAGTTGTTTATTTAATTGAAAGCATGCTTACGTTTCTATACGTTATTTCTGTTACCTTTGATGAGGTTGAGTTTGTCAATACCTATCAGTCCAAAGGTTGGACTTGTTACTTACTGAGTTGGTGTATTCACATTACCCCCTTGCACCTGCAGATCCAGGTACTTTTGGCCCCAGTGGCAGTCGCTGATATAGGTTGCAGGCTGTGGAGTTTTTTGAGGTATCTGCATGGTGTTCACAGGACTTGGCTCTCCTTCTCATTTTCAGTTGTATTATAGTTGCCCCTTTAGACACTTTAATAGACTATGTATTCTCCTTAGACGCTCATGTACTTCGTGACACCCTGGTTGTGGGATGGTTGTATCGTAATATGAATCTTTATTTTATGTCTTAAAAAATTTATTTAAAATGATAAAATTTTTTCCGGAAATCATTCAGTTTTAATATTATGGTTTTGGGTTGCGTTAGGTTGAGGCTGGCCTAGTTCCACGATAGGCGCTATCACGACGCGATGAGTTTTGGGTCGTGTCAAGTTGGTATCAGAACCTAGGTTACATAGGTCTCACGAGTCATGAGTGGGTTTAGTAGAGTCTTGCGGATCGGTACAAAGACGTCTGTACTTATCTTCGAGAGACTACAGAACCTTTAGAAAATCCCACGTTCTTGAATTCTTAACGTGCGGCATTGATTCAGCTTGAAATGTAAATCTTTAAATTCCTTCCATGCATACGGGTGCACACATGAGCGCTCGGTCAGCTGTGCATCGATGACTTGTGAGTCACGACCCCAGTTTGTTAGCTTCAAGATTTTGCGTATTAATTTTGATGATAACAAACCAATATAAATCAAAGAACATTTACTTGTGGCAATGTTATTTTTGTACAGGTTTATTCAAGAAAGAAGATGCTGGTAAAGATCCAAATAAATATGGGAAAGAGAATATCATGAGAAGGATTATCAAGGAAGATTATTTTCAGAGATTTAATCTCCAAGCTTCATAAAAGGAATAATATTTGAAAGTGAAAATTCAAATATTGAATGGCTTACTACAATATTAGAAGAAGAATCTATGGAAATTATGGATGGAAAGTTCTTCAACATCTTGAAAGGAAAGTTGCTAAAATCATAGAGAAGATCTATTATTTTGTGGAAGGAAGATACTACATGGAGGAAATATTACAAGGCAAGAAAGAATATATTTCTTATGGAAAGAAAATATATTATGAGTATAGTATATTCTCTATTATAGAAAGAGATTATTTTTCAAGATCAAGAAAGGAGTCAAAGATATATTGAGATCTATCAAAAAGGAAATATTTTATTAGAAGAAGATAGTATGATTTATTTTAGAGAGTCAGTACCTGCTCAAAAGGAAATTATGTAACAAAGGAAGTTCCAATGTCAAATTGTCCACAAGGAAATAAATGGCACATGTACTCCACAAAATCTTTTGTGAGCAATTACAAGAAAGTAGCAGGTGTCATGGACTGTGACGACCTGACCCGTCGTCTCATGAGTTACCGCCCCGTTTTCCCCATTTTCAGCTTCTTTATGCTCCATTATCCGTATCTTGTGTAATCAGGTTGATTTGGAATGGTTTTGATAAGAAATGAGACCCTTAGTCTCTTTTAAGAAGGCTTAAGTTGAAAAAGTCAACTGGATGTTGACTTATGAGTTAGAGGGCTCGGATGTAAATTTTGATGGTTTGGTTAGCTCCGGGAGGTGATTTGTGACTTAGGAGTGTGATCGGAAGTGGTTTTGGAGGTCCGGTGTAGAATTAGGCTTGAATTGGCGAAGTTAGTATTTTGGCAATTTCCGGTTGATAGGTGAGATTTTGATACGGGAGTCGGAATGGAATTCTGAGAGCTACAATAGCTTCATTAGGTGATTTGGGATGTGTGTGCAAAATTTCAGGTCATTTGGACGTGGTTTGGTCGGTTTTTGATCGAATGTGTGTTTTGGAAGTTTTAAAAGAACTTAGGCTTGAATTCGATATAATTCGATGATTTTTGTGTTAGTTGAGGTGTTTTGATAATTGGAACAAGTTTGTATGATGTTTTAGGAGGTGTTGGCATTTTTGGTTGAGGTCCTGGGGGCCTCAAGTGTGTTTCGGATGCCCAACGGGTCATTTTTGGAAATTTTGAGCTGCTGGTATCTGGTATTTTCGCTTCTACGGAAATTGGACCGCGTATGCGGTTCCACAGAAGCGAAGGAGAAGTCGCAGGTGCGAAAGTTCCGTAGAAGCGGAGGTCCGGACCGTAGAAGCGGTCTCGCTTGTGCGAAAAATGGACCGCAGAAGCAGTGTTGTGGCTTGTGCGTTGGTTCTGCAGAAGCAGATTTGGGAACCGCTCCTGCGCTATCGTAGAAGCGGAATTATGGTCGCAGAAGCAGTCAAATACGCAGAAGCAAAAGTCGCAGAAGCGACGTTTTTATCGTGGAAGCGAAAATGGACTGGACAAAAAGGTTATGTTCTAAAAATGGTACTTCGTTCCCATTTCCCATTTTTAACGATTTGGAGCTCGGATAGGGCGATTTTTGGACAGATTTTCACAGAGAACAACGGGGTAAGTGTTCTTAACTCAATTTTGGTTATATTACTCGAATCTATTGCAAGTTTTATCGTTAGTCCGTGAATTTAAGGGAGAAAAACTTAGAAACCCTCTCGGATATAATTGAAGATTTGAAGGTCGAAACGATATGGGAAATTGTTGAAACTGGTATGGTTAGACTCGTGGGGAGATAAGTAACAAGTTGATGTAAATTTTGTAATTTTTCGAGAAGTGGGCCCGGAGCTCGGGTTTTGCCAACTTCGTGGTTTTCGATGTTTTTTGAGTCTTTTCGATTGGGTTATGTTCCCTTAGCCTAATGTAATATACTCTCTCTGTTTTTGGATAGATTCGGAGAACGTGGAGGCCAATTCGAAGGGCAAAGGTGCCGCGGACTAAAGAAATAGCCGATTTGAGGTTAGTAATAGATGTAAGTGCTGCGTTAAGGGTTTGAAACCCCGAATTTGCACATCATAGTGCTATGTTTAGGTGACTTGCATGCCGGATAACGGGCGTGGAATGGTGACTTGGTCCGTCCCGCTTAATGAAAATACTACCTAATTGCTTGGAGCTTGAACTGATATCCTAATAAATGGATAAATTATCATAATTTGGGCTTCGTGCCAACTGTTTGAATCCTTCAGGGATTGTTTTATTGGTTTCTTACCATGTGTACAGAAAATTGCACTCAGTCCTAGTATTAAATACTGTTTTGCAAACTCAGCCATTTTTCTCAAAACTTGGGACTTGAATAATATTTCTAATGAAGTTTGGGCTGAATAATCTATTTGCTATTGTTCCAAGAGGCTCGTGTGATTTTGGACTGATTATGGGATCGGGCTGCGCACCACAGTGGTATCATACTCATGGGATCGGGCTGCGCGCCGCAGTGGTATTACATTGATATTGATATGAGGCCGATGGCCTAGATTTGATGCCACGAGATGGCTTGATATTGCGCTTGGGCTGTAGGAGCCCCTCCGGAGTCTGTACACACCCCCAGTGAGTGCCGTCGACGATAAATATATAGATGGCTCGGGCTGCACGCTGCAGCGGGTACTAGTGAGTACCGGTTTATGTGCTGCATTGCATATTTGACTGTCATTATTTATTTCTCTGTTTCAGTGTTGTAAATTTCGTTGGTTATCTTAATTGATGTTACCTGGTGAACTGTTGTTATTATAGCTTATCCTATGCCTATTTAGGATTTCTTATTCTCAGCCTTTATTTATGTTCATTACTTTCTGAGTTGGAAGTACTCACTTTACTCCCTACACCTCGTGTGCAGATACAGGTGTACCTACTGAGGCTGAGTGAGACTATCTCTGTCGAGCATCGTATCCGGGAGCATTAATGTAGCTGCATGGTGTTCGCAGTCCTGATCTTCCGTCTATCCTATTTGTTTTATTCCGCATTTTATGTAGAACAATATGTAATAGGTTGACACACGTGTATTAGAGGCTCAGACTTGTGACACCTGATCATTCGGGCTGTGTAGTAGTATTTCTATTTGGGTTTTCCTCATGTTTGAATATATTTCAGACTTCCAGTATTATGACTTAGTAATTAACTGTGTTAAGTGAACCATAAATTGTATAAAAAAGGTTAAGGTTGGTAAATTGGTCGGGCTTGCCTAGCAGTGTGTTGGCGCCATCACGACCGGAATTTGGGGTCGTGACATGGATGCACACTCAGAAGGCAAGAAGTACAAAGTGTCCAAGTTCAAAGGACATTTTCAAATACTGCCATGGCAATTTATGGAAGCAAATAAAATTAGAAAAGGACATGATCAAGACAAAATATGGAGTATCAAATTGACAAAGATTATTTGTGCAATAGAAGCCAAGATTCAAGGAGATAAAAAAAGGAGTCTAAAGCCTACAAATAAAATCACCCGTAAGCATATCATGGAACAATTGGAAGGGTCATTAATACTACAAGCACCATAATTATGCAACAACAAGGAAAGAATCGATATTGACATCATGATTGGAAATTCTACTGTCCAATTCAAAAGGAAAGCTTGCATTAAGAGAAGATATCCAAATCTGCCGTATAGATTGCGATCATGTTCAAAAGGACAAGAAGCACCGAAGGAAAGTTGGAGCAGCAGCAAAGGAAATCCTTTTCCAAAAATTAGAAGACCGCAACAACGGTCACATTGGAGGCACCAATATAAGTTGAAGAGCAACCGAGAAGATGATTCACGCAGCCTTCTATACAATTGTCTATCCAACTACAAGTTCTTTATTCTACTCTTAACAAGCATTGTAATTCACTTTAGTAGATTTACTGTGTACACAAAAGAGAGAAAAGAGACAGAAAATTTGGAGAGGCAGTATGTCCGGAGAGGTTGTGTCATTGTTCATTTCTTTGGTGAGCGAGTGAAAACCAAAGGGTCGTTGTTGGTGAGCGAGTGAAAACCAACCCTATAAACGTTGGTGATGAACGCTGAAAATCACACACGATGTACTCAACACAAATTACCAAGAGCTCAAGAGATAACATCCTTGCAACCCAAGGAGACTGGATTAGGATATCACATTGGTTCCGAACCAGTATAAAATTCCTGGTGTCATTTACTTTATCGCTCTTATGCTATATTCCGTTCCTTTACTGTTTATTGTGATTAACACTTGTTTAAATCCAAAGGACTAACAGTTCTATGCAGGCTGTCTCCGCATAAGTCGATTAGGTCTAAAGAGTAGTCGACTAGAAATTTAAAAAGGCTAGAATACCTCGAAGCGACGTGGCATATATACCTCGAAGTCTCTACAGAAGAGACTTGCCTCAAGGATGATAAGACTGAGTGAAAGTACCTGGATCTGCACATGAAAAACAAGCGCATAAAGGGCATGAGTACACCACAACGGTACTCAGTAAGTGCCAAGCCTAACCTCGGTTGGGTAGTGATGAGGAAGGTCAGGGCCCTACTGAGGTTAAATAAAATATAAGTTATAACAGTGTAGAATAAGATAGTATAATTGAGTGCAACAGTAAGAAGTAACCAAAATAGAAGAACAACAACAACTAGAACAGAGAGAAGATAATCACGGAAAGGAAATACAGCTCAACTCAGAGATAACAATCGGGGATCTCTAGGATATCGTCCTGTAGTCCCAATCATAACTATCCAGTGGATCTTCCGAGATACCGTCCCATAGTCTATCATATATATCCGAAGGATCTCCTGGGATCTCGCCCGTAGTCCAACTGTCAATGCACGGTGATCTACTGAAATCCCGATCCGTAGTCCCAAATGAAAATACCCAGTACTGGGGGAATCTATCGGGTGCATTCCCGTAGTTCCATATAACTGCGTAGGGGGATCCACCGGAATCCCACACCCGTAGTCCCAAATAAACAAACAAAGGGGATCTACCGGAATCCCACATCCGTAGTCCCAAATAAACAGACAAGGGGATCTACCGAAATCCCACATCCGTTGTCCCAATGTAAACACGCAGAAACAACACGAAGAGTAGTCATAAATTGTCAACTTTATATCAAGGCAAAACAGGTATTTCTAAAATAGCATACTGCACATAATTTAAATAAGGCAGTCTGAGAAAATAAGCAATTAAGTCATTTAGACATACTTTCTTAAGCTAACAACAAGCTTAAATTTCAAGTAGTAATGACTGGGAAAAGGAAACACAGTTTTAATTAATTAATGAAAATGGATTTTCAGCAACTAGCACAAGTACGCGCTCGTCACCTCATGTATGAGGCATTTCAAATATTACAATACCAAATCCTAAAGGGAACTCCCCCACACAAGGTTAGGCAAGCTACTTACCTCGAACCAGCTCAAATTAACCTAAAACCACGCTCTTTCCACGAGTACTCGACTCCAAATGGCCCAAATCTATTCAATTCAATTTCATAATGTAAATAACACTTCAAATAACTGATTCTACAAAGAAATTCTAAGCTAATACGCGAAATTAGGTAAAATGAGCAAAACTCCCCTAAGGCCCACGTCTCGAAATCGGGCGAAATTTACATTTTCGGAATGCTCATACTCTCACTAGTCTATGCATAACAAGAACACTGAAATCAGAGTCCAAATGACACCTCAAATTCTCATTTTATAGTCTCTTAATCTCAAGCCCTAATTCTTCAATTTTTGGCTTAGATTCCATGATTTATAAGGTAGATTTCACAATAGGATCGAGTTTTAAGTGCAAATTTTTTACCTCCAACAAGTCCTCTTGATCCCCTCTTCAATCTCTCTCGAAAAGCTTCAAAACCGAGTAAAAAATGGTAGACTTAGGCCAAAAATCGCAAAAATAGCCTTTTAAACATTCCGCCCAGCGATCAGAAATCCTTCTTTGTGAACGCGGTCACCGCCTCGGGTTCGCGAAGCACAAAATTTCCATTGACCAAAACTTTCCTTCGCGAACGCGATGCTTCAGCTTTACTAACCTTCGCTAACGCGGTCGGTCATCTCGCAAACGCGATGCACAAAGATCCTACTGGCCAATTTCCTCTTTCACGAACACGTAGCTTACACTGGCAGACCCTACGCGAACACAAGGACCATGTTGCGAACGCGAACACCAACGGGTCCTTACCTTCGCGAATGAAGGGACATCATCGCAAACGCGAAGCACAATTCAGTTGCTTCACCTAGATATTGTACGCAAATGCGAGACCCTCTCGCGAACGCGATGAATGTTTTCTCTGCAACATAACAGCAGAAAATCTACAATATTTCCAAGTCCAAAAATGGTCCGTTGAGCATCCGAAACACACCCGAGGCCCTGGAGACCTCAACCAAACCTACCAACATATCCCATAACTTCATTCAATTTTGCTCCAACCTTCGGAATGCTCAAAACAACATCAAAACACCTATTTTTCATCGGATTCAAGCCTAAGAATTCCAAAAACTCTAAAAACACGCTTTCGATCAAAAAGTCTATCAAACCTTGTTCGAATGACCTAAAATTTTGCACACACATCACATTCAACACTATGGAGCTACTCCAACTTCCGTAATTCCATTCCGACTCTCAGATCAAAAACTTACTATCGAACTGGAAACTTCAAAAATTCAACTTTCGGCATTTCAAGCCTAAATTAGCTACGGACCTCCAAAACACAATCCGAACACGCGCCTAAGCCTGAAATCATCCAACAGAGCTAACAGTACCATAGGAATTCCATTCCGAGGCTATCTTCACATTGTTTCAACTATAGTCAAATTTCCAACACTTAAGCACTCATTTAGGGACTAAGTGTCCCAAAACTCCCCGAAACTCAAAACCGAACATCCCGGTAAATCAAAATAGCAAAAATAAACACGGGGAGAGCAGTTAATAAGAGATCGGGATGTAAATTCTGAAGACGACTGGCCAGGTCGTCATATCCTCCTACACTCAAACACTCGTTCATCCTTGAACGAGCACAGATACATACCTGAAGTAGTGAAAATATGAGGGTAATTGGTGCGCATATCCTGCTCGGTCTCCCAGGTCGCCTCCTCGGCCGGCTGACCCCGCCACTAGACCTTCACTAACACAATGTTCTTTGACCTCAGCTTTCTAACCTACCTGTCCAATATTGCCATTAGCTCCTCAACATAGGATAGATCCTTGTCCAACTGGACTGAACGGAAATCCAACACATGCGACGGATCACCGTGATACCTCCGGATTATCAAAACATGAAATACCAGATGAACTCCCACCAAGCTAGGAGGTAAAGCAAGCTTATAAGAAACCTCCCTAACACGCCTCAATATCTCAAAAGGGCCAATAAACCTCGGACTCAACTTCCCTTTCTTCCTAAATCTCATAATGCCCTTCATAGGCGAAACCTAAAGTAGTACCCGCTCTCCAATCATATAGGAAACATCACGAACCTTCCGGTCCGTATAGGTCTTCTGTCTGGACTGAGCTGTACGGAGTCTATCCTGAATCACCTTAACCTTCTCCAAAGCATCCTGTACTAAGTTTGTGCCCAATAATCTAGCTTCACCCAGCTCGAACCAACCTATCGGAGATCTACACTGCCTAACATATAAAGCCTCATACGACACCATCTGAATGCTGGACTGATAACTCTTGTTGTATGCAAACTCCACCAATGGCAAGAACTGATCCCAAGACCCACCAAACTTGATCACACACGCACGAAGCATATCCTCAAGAATCTGAATAGTGCGCTCGGACTGTCCGTCCGTCTGAGGGTGAAATGCTGTACTCAACTCTACCTGATTACCCAACTCATGCTGAACGACCCTCCAGAACCGTGATGTGAACTGAGTGCCTCTATCCAAAATTATGGAAACTGGAATACCATGCAGATGAACTATCTCCCGGATATAAATCTCCGCCAACCGCGCCGAAGAATAAGTAGTACACATAGGAATAAAGTGCGTGGACTTGGTAAGCCGATCCATAATTACCCAAATAGCATCGAACTTTCTCAAAGTCCGTGGGAGCCTAACTACAAAGTCCATGGTGATCTGCTCCTACTTCCACTCCGGAATCTCTATCCGCTGAAGCAACCCACCCGGTCTCTGGTGCTCATACTTCACCTGCTGACAGTTGAGGCACTGAGCTACAAACCTAACATTATCTTTTTTCATCTGCCTCCACCAACAGTGTTGCCTCAAATCGTGGTACGTTTTTGCGACACCCGGATGAATGGAATACCGCGAACTATGGGCCTCCTCTAGAATCAACTCCGAAGCCTATCAACATTGGGTATACAGACCCGACCCTGCATCCTCAATACTCCGTCCTTGCCAATGGTCACATATCTGGCATCACCGTGATGGACCTTGTCCTTGAGGACAAGCAAATGAGGGTTATCATACTAATGCTCCCTAATGCAATCAAATAAGGAAGACCGAGAGACCACACAAGCTGGAACCCGACTGGGCTCCGAAAGATCCAATCTCACAAGCTAACTAGCTAAGGCCTGAACATCCATCGCCATAGGCCTCTCTGCTACTGGTAAATAAGCCAAACTTCCAAAACTTTCTGCTCGGCGGCTCAAAGCATTGGCCACCACATTGGCCTTACCCGGGTGATACAAAATATTGATATCATAGTTCTTCAGCAGCTCTAACCACATCCTCTGGTGCAAATTTAGATCCTTTTGCTTGAACATGTGCTGTAAGCTCCGATGATCAGTGTAAATCTCACAAGGCACATCGTATAAATAATGGTGCCAGATCTTTAGGGCGTGAACAATGGCAATTCACTCAAGGTCGTGAATCAGATAATTCTTCTCATGTACCTTCAACTATCTAGACGTGTAGGAAATCACCCTACCATCCTGTGTCAACACCGCTCTAAGGCCAATACTCGAGGCATCACAATAGACCGTATAAAACCCCAAACCTATAGGTAGTATCAAAATTAGGGTTATAGTCAAACTTGTCTTGAGCTTCTGAAAGCTCGCCTCACACTCCTCTATCCACTGGAACGGAGCACCCTTCTGGGTCAACCTGGTCATAGGGGCTACAATCGATGAAAACCCCTCCACAAAATGGCGGTAGTAACTCGCCAAGCCAAGGAACTACAGATTTTTGTAGCTGAGGATGGACTGGGCCAACTGTGCACAACCTCTATTTTCTTCGGATCCACCTGAATACCCTCACTCGATACTACGTGGCCTAGGAATGCCACTGAATCCAAACAAATATCACATTTCGAGAACTTAGCATATAACTTCTTCTGTCTCAGAGTCTGACGCAAAGTCCTCATGTGCTGCTCATGTTCTTCCCGACTCCGGGAATACATTAGAATATCATCAATAAAGATAATGATGAACGAGTCAAGTTACAGCCAAAACACACTGCAGATTAAGTGCATAAAATTTGTTGGGGCATTGGTCATCCCAAATGACATGACAAGGAACTTGTAATGACCATACCGAGTCCTGAAAGTAGTCTTCAGGATATCTAGCTCTCGAATCTTGAACTGATGGTAACCTGAGCGCAAGTGAATCTTAGAAAACACCCGTGCGCCCTGAAGCTGGTCAAACAGATCATCAATACGAGGCAAATGATAGCGGTTCTTCACCGTAACCTTATTTAGCTGGCGATAATCAATACACATACGCATAAAACTATCATTTTTCTTAACAAACAAGACAAGAGCACCCCAAGGTGATACACTAGTTCGAATAAAAACCTTATCATGCAATTCCTGCAACTGATACTTCAACTCTTTGAACTCAGGAGGAGCCATACGATACGAAGGAATAGAAATGGGCTGAGTGCCCGGCAACAAATCAATGCCAAAATCAATATCTCTATCAGGCGGCATGCCTAGAAGATCAGTTGGAAACATATTGAAAAAGTCCCATCCTACTGGAACTAAATCAACTGAAGGGGTATCAATACTAACATCTCTCACATAGGCTAAATACGCGTCACACCCCTTCTCTACCATACGCTGAGCTTTAAGGATAGAAATACCTCTACTGGGAGTGTGATCTAAAGTACCTCCCACTTAACATGTGGTACACATGGCATAGCCAGCGTCATGGTTCTGGCGTGACAATCATTAATAGCATAATGGGGCGACAACCAGTCCATACCCAAGATAATATCAAAATCTACCATGCTGAGTAATAATAAATCGACTCTGGTCTCAAAACCACTAAGAGCAACCAAACACGATTGATAAATGCGGTCCACAATAAGAGAATCTTCCACATGAGTAGAAACATAAACAAGTAAAATAAAAAAATCCCGAGGTATACCCAAATGCAGAGAAAAATAAGAAGACACATAAGAGTAAGTGGAGCCTGGATCGAATAGAACTGATGCATCTCTGTGACAAACCAGTATAATAGCTGTGATGACAGAATCATAGGCAACAACCTTGGCACGAGAATGAAGGGCATAATATCTGGACCGGTCTTCCCCTCTAGCTGGCTGAGCAGGTGGGGTAGCAACTGGTATTATGATCATAGCTTGAGAACTCTGCGGAGCGTGCTGTGGCTGAGAAGTCTGTGGAGGCGCACTCCTCCCAAGTCTAGGGAAATCCCTCACAACATGGCATGTGTCACCACACTTAAAACATGCTCTGAGAGGATGTGGCAGTGGGAATTGTGCAGTACGAGTACTCCAATACCCCTGAACACCTGAATCACTGTATGAAATCTGAGATGCAAACTGAGCTGGCTAACCCACTAAACCTCTACCATGATGTACTCTTCCTCCAAAATAAGGACCAGTGGGTCTCTCCAATCTACAAGATCTACTCACTCCCCTATACTTTCCATCCTGACCTCGTCTGTCCTTTCTCTCCTGGACCCACCTATCCTCTACTCGGCGAGAGGTGCTCACCACCCGCTGAACTGGGACAATAGGCTGTGTCGCTATGACATCTAGAACCCGACCAATGAGAACTTGCTTCTCTAGAGTGGGGGTGGCAGAAGTCTGGATCCCTTCCCCGATCTGTGAAGTAGTTGGTACAACCTGAATCAACCTCGCCTGAATTAATGCACCAAACATGCTCTGGAACTGTGCTAATGTCTCCCGAAGTGCTGGAGTAGTAGTAGCAGTAGGCGTATCCGGTGCCTGGGCTCTAGCTGGAACTGCTGGTGGCTCCTTGGTGGCAGCTCGCGCGGGTGCTTTGGCTGCACCGCATGCGCGTCCTCGGCCTCTACCCCGAACCCGACTTCTGGCGACTCTCGTAAGGGTACGGGTGCCTGATCATCTCTGGTAGTGCGTGTCCTCACCATCTATGAGAGAATAGAAGGTAGAAGTTTAGAATTGTGATATCAAAAATCTCGCATGACATGAAATTAAAATGAAGTAGAATTTTCCTAACAGTTACACAGCCTCTCGTAGATAAGTACAGACGTCTCCGTACTGATCAGCACGACTCTAATAAACCGGCTTGTGATTCATGACTCCTATGAACATAGAGCTCTGATACCAACTTTTCACGACCCCAGTTTGCCCTCCGTGAACTGTCGTGATGGCACCTAGTCTCTACGACTAGGTAAGCTTAACAATGCAGAAAATAAACAAAAACTTGCAGAAGAAATAATTAAAAGCCAAAATAACCGAATGAAACAGTAAATGCCGCTCGACATATAAAATACAACTTCTCAAAAGCTAATACACTTTCCCGAAACCCGAAATCTCACGAAAACACAAGCCTTTGAATATCTAACAGTGTCTAACTCCAGAATGTCTAACAAAGAAAGGAAACACATAAGGGCTAATACTTAAAAGTGAGAATAGAAAGGAACTCCTCGGTTTGCGGACACGAAAGATATATCTCGAAGTCTCTATAGAAGCGCCTCGCCTCAAGGATGATAAGACAAAGTGAAAGTACCTGGATCTGCACATGAAAAACATGCACAGAAAGGGCATGAGTACACCACATCAGTACTCAGTAAGTGCCAAGCCTAACCTCGGTCGGGTTGTGACAAGGAAGGTCAGGGCCCTACTGAGATTAAATAAAATATAAGGTATAACAGCGTAGAATAAGACAGTATAATTAAGTGCAATAGTAAGAAGTAACCAAAATAAAATAACAACAACAACTAGAACAGAGACAAGATAATCACGGAAAAGAAATACAGCTCAACGCAAAGATAAGAACCGGGGATCTCCCAAGATACCGTCCAGTAGTCCCAATCACAACTATCCAGTGGATCTCTCGGGATAACGTCCATTAGTCCATCATATATATCCGAAGGATCTCCTGGGATCTCGTCCCGTAGTCCAATTATCAATGCGCGGGAATCTACTGGAATCTCGATCTGTAGTCCCAAATGCATTTCCATATTTCCATATAATTGTGCAGGGGAATCTACCAAAATCCCACATCCGTAGTCCCAAATAAACAAACTAGGAGGATCTACCAGAATCCCACATCTGTAGTCCCAAATAAACAGACAAGGGGATCTACCGGAATCCCACATCCGTAGTCCCAAAGCACACACGCAGCAGCAACACAAAGAATAGTCATAAATTGTCAACTTCATATCAAGGTAAAACAGGTATTTCTAACCTAGCATGCTGCACATAATTCAACTAAGGAAGTCTAAACAAATAAGCATTAAGCAATTTAGACATGCTTTCCTAAGGTAGCAACAAGCTTAAATTTCAAGTAGTAATGACAGGGAAAAGGAAACACAGTTTTAACTACTTAATGAAAATGGATTTTAGCAATTAGCACAAGTACGCGCTCGTCACCTCACATACGAGGCATTTTGAATATTACAATACCAAATCCTAAGGGGAAGTCCCCTACACAAGGTTAGGCAAGCCACTACCTTGAACCAGCTCAAATCAGCCCAAAACCACGCTCTTGCCATGAGTACTCAACTCCAAATGGCCCAAATCTATGCAATTCAATTTCATAATGTAAACAACACTTCAAGAAACTGATTCTACAAAGAAATTCTAAGCTAATACGTGAAATTAGCTAAAATGACCAAAATGCCCCTCATGCCCATATCTCAAAATCGGGCAAAATTTATATTTTCGGAATCCTCATACTCCCTCGAGTCTATGCATAACAAGAACACTAAAATCGGAGTCCAAATGGCCCCTCAAATTTTCATTTTAACGTCTCTTAATCTCAAGTCCTAATTCCTCAATTTTAGGCTTAGATTCCATGATTTATTAGGTATATTTCACAATAGGATTGAGTCTTAATTCCAAAATGCTTACCTCCAACAAGTCCTCCTTGATACCCTCTTCAATCTCTCTCAAAAAGCTTCAAAACCGAGTAAAGAATGGTGGACTTAGGCAAAACTCGTGAAAATGGCCTTTTAAACATTCTGCCCAGCAATAAAAAATCCTTCTTCGCGAACGCGGTCAAAGCCTCGCGTTCCCGAAGCACAAAATTCCATTGGCCAAAACTCTCCTTCACAAACATGATCGCACCATCGCGAACGCAATGCCTCAGCTTCACCAATCTTCGCGAACGCGGTCAAGCATCTCGCGAACGCGATGTACAAATATCCTACTGGCCAATTTCCTCTTTCGCGAATGCATAGCTTACATTGGCAGACCCTACGCGAACGCAAAGACCAATGGGTCCTTACTTTCGAGAATGCGGGACATCATGGTGAACGCGAAGCACAATTTAGTTGCTTCACCCAGATATTCTACGCGAACGCGAGACCCTCTCGCAAACGCGATGAATGTTTTCTCCGCAACACAATAGCAGAAAATCTACAATCTTTCCAAGTCCAAAAATGGTCCGTTGAGCATCCGAAACACACTTGAGGCCCATGGGACCTCAACCAAACCTACCAACATGTCCCATAACTTCATTAAAACTTTCTCCAACCTTCAGAACTCTTAAAACAACATCAAAATACCTATTTTTCATCGGATTCAAGCCTAAGAATTCCAAAAACTCTAAAAACACGCTTTCGATCAAAAAGTCTACCAAACCTCGTCTGAATGACCTGAAATTTGCACACATGTCACATTCAACACTACTGAGCTACTCCAACTTCCAAAATTCCAATCCGACCCTCGGATCAAAATCTCAGTATCGAACCGGAAACTTCAAAAATTCAACTTTCGGCATTTCAAGCCTAAATTAGCTATGAAGATCATGTGATTTTGGATTTATATGTTCGGTAGTATCCCTATTAGTTGAAGTGATGGCTGGGTGGCTACGTGATGAGCATGATGTGAATGCGAGATGTGTTTATATGATTTGAATTTATCGAGAATGGTCTGCTTGAGGGTATAAAGAAATATTTGGTGCTTGATTTCATCTTTTTTTGATGTATAGCCCCGAGTTAGGGGTGTGTTGAATGATCTTTTCATGTTGTTTAGTTGGGGAGTGAGGTAGATTTTATGTCGTGTTACGAGTTCAGACTCAGGAAGATTAAGTGATTGCGTGATTTTTATGATGGTGGAAGGGTATAAAGAGAAGTTAGTTTGAGGTGGAGCAGGTGGGTTATCTCCTAGGGAGTGTTCTGAAGTTTGTGTGATCCCTATGTTGGTTGTTAGAAGTCCTCTTTTACCAGTGAATTATATGCGCTGCAGTTTGAGTTTGGATCGCGTATGAGAGTTGTTTTGACTGTTACGAGGGTGAATGCAAGATTTGTAAATGATTTGAAGTACTAGAGGGTTTGTGGTGCACGAGCTTATGAAGGATTTAGTTAAACCTCACTATGGTATTATGGCAGTAGTAGAGTATGGGAATTGTGAGTTTTTGGGTGTTTTGGCCTATGGCTTTGAGCTATGTGGGGGAGTTAATTGCGTGGCTAAATGTATTATCAGTTTCAGTTTGAGGTATACCGGCGAATCAGTTGTGGCTTACAAGAGTTGAGATCGAGGATGACTCGAGTAAAGGAAAATTTAGATAAGGGTTGTGCTATGCTTTATGGGTATATGAGAAACGTTGGATAAATTAGTTGTTGTAGGGATGTAACGGGTATGGAGTAGTTGTCACGACCCCAAACCCGGTCGTGATGGCGCCCAACACAACTGCTAGGCAAGACCGACCAATTTCACTCTCAACCCGAGCATAAGGCTCAAAACCATTTGTTCGAAAATCAGTAACAACATGGCAATCAAAAATATAACTGATAGATAGAAATAATCCGAAAAATCCACAATACTGAACAACCTCCCAAAGACCTGGGGGTCATGAGTCTAGAGCCTCTACCAGAATAGCACAAATATACTGTAAAACAACATAGTCTAAGGTACGCGGAAAAGTCAAATAACAGAAAATAGGAGAGAAGTCGGGTCCTGCGGACGTGAGGCAGCTACCTCGACAACTCCGTGAAAAGACCCTGAAGAACAGCAATAAGCTCAGCTAG
>MU775409.1:49062-60104 GCA_026770625.1 Nicotiana glauca | reverse complement strand
CTACAGAAGCCGACTCCAACTACAAACTCGATGATTAAAACTAGATCAAGAGTACATCAAAACTTCACATCCTGGTGCCCGTGGGGCATCACTCGGCATTGCCACAGGCTTCTGCAAGACTGAGAAGGTTTCAATGTCAACTGCGACTATTTTACGAAAACTGGCCATGTAATGGCTTATTTGACAAAGTGGCTATTTTTTCAAAATTTTTGTTTAAGAAATTACAAACTCGATAATTAAGAACACATCAAAATTTTTCATCCTGGGGCCCATGGGGCATCACTCAGCATCGCCACAGGCCAACGCAAGACTGAGAAGGTTTTAATGCCAATTGTGGCTATTTTAGCAGAAACCGGCTATGTAATGGCTTATCTAGCAATGTGGCTATTTTTTGTAAAAGTTGTTAAATGACCAAACTTGATTTTACGGATACGGCCTTTTAGCATTTCCGCAAGGGAGGTTTTAAGGATGTGCCCGCAAATTATTTAAAGTGACTCAAAGTGGCTATTTTTGCAAAACGGCCTTCCGGTGTCCTTTTGAGGGATATTTGGCTTATTTTAAACAAGAATGGCATCACCCGACTTATTTATAACAAAAATTAAAATTTTATATTTTTGGCTATTTTCGCAAAAGGGGTGGTTGGACCCGATGAGGGTTGCTTACGTATCTCACACGTGGTGAGAATCAAACCAGCGTATTTCGGGCCGATTGGCCAAAATCAAGACTATTTTTTGACAAACAAATTTTTTTTCAAATATTTTCTCTTTTTCCATTTTTTATTTTATTTTTATTTTTTTTCAAAAATCCGACAACATTTCGGTACTATCTGGGCATTAACAGTAAATGGTTATACTTCCTTAGTACTAATACTACTATTTTTCAATTTTCACTCATCGTACACAAATCGGTCAACATGCGAAACGGAGCAAATAAATACAAGTAGCACATAATATGCATTAGGATGGTCATTTTAATTCGGGTCACCTGTCCTAGACGGACCCAACCGCTGTGTTGAGTCCCCTAAGTGAGAACGCACGTGATGCAAATAAACGTCCTACTAGAAGTTCGGCATGATTTTATTGTTCATCTAGGTTTAAACCCTAGGTTTATTGATCTAGACCTGGCTTACCAGAGCGGACAACTCGGGCCGAGGGGGAGGCAGCGTACCGGGGATACAGAAGCTCGCCCGGCTTTGCAACTTATCCAAACCTCGTTCTAAATTGGGAAAAAGACTCTAACAAAAGAGAAGCTACACGAAGTGCACCCTTCTCCATGATGTAGAAGACTCAGAAAGAGGGAGGGATTCGCGACAGTTTATATACAATTCAATAAATATTAAAGCGGTAAAACATTTAGCACGTAAGGCATGGAACATGTATCAAAATCAAATAAAGCCAAATATAACAATTTAACTGAGCTCGAATTCTTGAACCCTGAACCTAAGTTCTGGGTTCTTATCCCCAGCAGAGTCGCCAGAGCTGTCACACCTCCTTTTTTCGAGCTTACTACACCCCGGGGAGGGGTATAATAAAAAAGGAGTTTTTCCAATTTAAGGACAATCGAAACGGGATTCGTTTTTATTTAAGATTCAGAGTCGCCACTTGGGAGATTTATGGTGTCCCAAGTCACCAGTTTGAATCCCGAATCGAGGAAGGGTTTGACTCTGTTTAACAGTTGCGAACCAAAAATCCGGGTAAGGAATTCTGTTAACCCGGGAGAAGGTGTTAGGCACTCCCGAGTTCTGTGGTTCTAGCACGGTCGCTCAACTTCTATATTTGGCTAAATTTTGAATTTAATACATATTAAACTTATAATGCAATTTATAAAAGTTATATACCGCTTTTTGTCAATTATTATTTTATTTAAGAAAGTTAACGTCGTTTAAGAACGTATTTTCGGATCACGTCACATGAAATGCACCTGGATCCTCGACACATTCTTATTTAACGTTTTCGGATTTGGATTTGGGTTGCATGAAATGCACACCCGTATTAGGAAGGTAAAATTATTAAAGTCGCGTCTAAAGCGACTAACGTGTTGTATCTTTTGGGTAGGCCGTGAAATTCTCTAAATGGCCTATCCCGAATACTAAGTATTTTAATTAAGTAATTAATGAGGGCCCCGCATTTTTTGGGTTTTGTTCGGTGAGGCTCGTCTCATTTTTTTGTTAAAGGTCAACCTAAAGCAAACTATGATTTTTTATTTTTTTCTTAATTGTATCTATAGAGGCTAATTAATTTACAATTATAAATTTGGGTCTCGAATTCAAGTCCGAATTCAAACAAAAGGGAAGACCCTTTTAGCTTGAACCCGCTACCTAATTCAAAACCCAATTTTATATCAATGCGTTAATTCGTCACATTCCTAATATAACTTAAAGATTTTTTTTAACCTATATCAATTTGAATATTAAGACTTGGCCCAATCCAAATGCTTCAAGCAGCAACATCAAACAATGTGTTCAAATATTCTTTTCATTGTACACATCCACAAAAAATGAAAATTGTACGATGAACACTAGCACATGCACAACCTTCAATATTTCACAAATAAACGAAATTTCAACTCAACGAAACAGTTTATACAACCTTCACTTCTCTTTAACTTTTCCAATTCATTGAGTTCCCAATAAAGAAAAATCCAATAAAATGAAGATATCAAGATGCCTAGTTTGTTACTACTTCATAGTTATCCGAATAACAACAGATCCAAACATTCATGAATTGTCAAGCATGCATATATCAAACAAATCAGTAAGCAACAAATCATTTCAAGTTAAACATTCACGATTTGCCAAAAACTTTTCAAGGACACAAAGCGACAGAAGTAGAAAGAAATTGGAAGATCAGTGAAAGCAAACACCATACGTCGATGAAGATACTCAGCGAACCAATTCCGGAATCGAAGAAAACATATCCAAATTACTATTTCCACATAAACACATGTAAATCAAAATCAGTTATAACCCATTAAATACATAAAAGTCAGAAATGAACCTGAATTATAGCTCTCCGATTTAACAAAATTTCAGCAATTACAACCTTGAATTAAGCGAATCCTCGAGATGTGATACCCTTTTGATTATAGCAACAGCGAGACGAACAAAACCGGAATCGGAAAAGCTCTACCATCGGAACGAACTCAAACAAACTTCGTCGACTCCATGGTCTCTAATTCGAAAATGGAAGAAAACTAACTTCTGAAATGTAGATCACTCTCTTCCAGCGTTAGGCGTTAGTCTCCTATTTCAATGTCTTTTTTTTTTGTATTGTGTATTGTGTGTGTATTTATAGTGATGGGGTGGGGAGTAGTTTTGGGGGGAAAATATTTTGGGGAAGGTTTTGGGGGAAAAATATTTTGGGGAAGGTTTTGGGGGGAAAATATTTTAGGCTTTTCAAATGTTTGGCCAATTTGAATTTAAGACCAAGCCTTTTCACTTCCCTCTTCTTTTTGTTGTTCTTTTCTTTCTTTAATTAATTAAAAACCTAAACTAAATTCCTAAATTAATTCAAATTGTAAAATTAATCTAATTATCTAAATATGTAAAAATGATCATTTTTTGTGATTTTTGATTAATAGCACAATTAACTCGATGTAATTAATTCCTAAATACAAATTAAACCTAAGGTGGCATGAGATTAAAATGTGACACTTTTTTATGGTTTTTCTATGATTTTAAAAAATATTAAAAATGCATGAAATGCAACTAAATAAAGAAAAGCACCTAAAAATTAATTAAAATTATTTTCGTCTATTTGCAGGGCAAAAATCACGTGCTCACAAGGCTGAGATATGGCTTCCGCTTTCGTGTCACAGAATGATAAGACATTCTCGGACACATAGTTCCGTGTCCGTTTTTCTTTGGTGACTGACACTTTGGTACACTTGATCACTGGTTGTTGAGGGATATCGACTCCGCCAATGATCATGTGGATTACCTGTGGTGGTTTTTCTTGTTCATTTTTCTTGCATCTCTCTCCCTGAAGTGATTCTTAGCCCGATCACTTAGGTATTCTTGAAGGTGGCCCTCGTTGAACAAAAAAGCCACTTCTTCCCTTAGCTGTCTGCAGTCTTCTGTTTGATGACCGTGTATGCCATGATACTTTCACATTAAGTTCGGGTTTCTTTGACAAAGATCGGTCTGTAAAGGCCTGGTCCACTTGGTGTCTTTGATTATCCCAATAGTTGAGACAGTCCCCGATGCATCTATGCTGAAGTTGTACTCTGATAATTGGGGAGCCTTTGTGGGTTCGGTATGTTTATTGAACCCACTCTTACTCATGAGTCCCTGATAATTTTGACCTCGATCGTTTCTCCGATCGCTCCAAGGAATGTTACGGCTCGGGCCGTTGTTCCTTTTGTCGGCATATGACTGATACCGTTCTTTGCTGAATCTTGATTCCTTATCTGTGTCCCTCGGGGGCTTGGCCACAAACCTGTTAGGGTGACCTGAACCTGAGGGGGCTCCCAACCGGTCATCCTCAACCCTCATTTTAGATTGGTAAAGGTTGTGCACATCTGACCACGTCACGGCTGGATACTCGATCAAGTTTTTCTTTAAGTGTTGAGAAGAAATCGAGCTCCACTCGTTCAAACCTTGCATAAAGGCCTGTACTGTCCAGTCGCCGGAGTCCGGTGGTAGTTCCATTCTTTCCATTTTGAAACCTGGACACGAATTCCCTCAATATCTCGTCGTCCCTTTGTTTTATTTTGAAGATATTTGATTTTCTCATGGCCATTTTTATGGCCCCGGCGTGCGCTTTCACAAAAGCATCTGCTAATATAGCAAACGAGTCGATTGAGTTGGGAGCTAAGTTGTGATACCAAATCATAGATCCTTTCGACACTGTTTCTCCAAATTTTTTTAACAAGACTGGTTCGATATCATTGTCTTTCAAATCATTTCCCCTGATTTCGCAGGTGTACGAAGTGATTTGCTCGTCGGGGCCGGTTGTTCCATTATACTTGGGTATATTGGGCATGCAAAATTTCTTAGGGTTGGGCATTGGAGCCGCACTGTGAGGGAATGGTTTTGTATGAATTTTTTGGCGTCTAAACCTTTCAAAACTGGAGGTGCCCCCGATATCTGGTCTATACAAGAGTTAAAAGTCTCCACCTTCTTATCATTGTCTTCAATTTTCTTTTCTCCGGACTCGATCCTCTTAGTAAGCTCTTCAAGCATTTTTGTAATCGTGGGATCAGTCCCCGAGCCGTTTCCATTTGACCTTTCTGGATTTGGCTCAACACGTCGATTGTTTTCATGTTCAACTACGCTCGGAGCTTTATTTTGACTTTGGAGTTGAGCGATGGTGATTTTCTGAGCTTGCAGCATCTTGAATATCACTTGGAGACTAACTCCCCCATCTCCTGCTCTTGGTGTTCCTTGGTCCTCTGGTCAAGCGTCCCTGTAATGACCCGACCGGTCATTTGGAGCTCTAGTGTGTCGTTCAGCAGTTTGAAGCCATAAGCAGCTCCTTTTCAGGTATTATTACTTGTACGCATGGTCGGAATTGAATTCTGAAAAGTTTGGAGTTGATTTGGAAAGAGAATTCTCATTCCGGAAGCTTTAAGTTGAAAGAATTGACTATTTGGATTTTGAGTAAACGACCTCAGAATCGAGATTCAAAGGTCCTGAAGTTCGTATGATGATTTCGGACTTAAGCGTATGTCTGGATCGGGTTTTGAAAGACCCGGGAATGTTTCGACACCTATTGTGGAAGTTAGCATTTTTGGAAGAATTTCATAAATTTGGGTTGAGGTGTATTTGAGCGCTATCGATGTCCGTTTGGATTCCGAGTCTAGGAATAGCTCTGTATGGTGATTCTGGTACTGGTAGCATGATCGGAAGCGAATTCGGAGGTTTGTAGGTCATTTTGGAGTCATTTGGATAAAGATAGAAATTTGAAGGTTTTGAGAAGATTGACCGAAAGTGGACTTTTGATATCATGGTCGGATTCCAATTTCAAAAGTTGGAGTAGGTCCGTAGTGTCAAATATGACTTGTGTACAAAATTTGGGGTCAATCGGACGGGATTTGATAGGTTTCGGCATTGAATGTAGAAGTTTGAAATTTTGGAGTTCATTAAGCTCGTATTGGAGTGCGATTCATGATTTCGCCGTTTTTTGCTGTGATTTGAGGCCTCGAACAGGTCCGCATTATGTTTTGGGACTGGTTGGTATGATTGGTTGGGGTCTTGGAGGCCTCGGGTGGATTCCGGATGGTTAACGGACCAAATTCAAAATTCGAAGAAGAATTGAGGCAGTTGATATCTGGTGTAACCGCACCTGCCAGGTTTTGGTCGCAGGTGCGAAGTCGCAGAAGCGGCCATGGGGTCGCACATGCGGTTTGGGCGAAGAAGTGCAGTGACCGCAGGTGCGGCACTTTACCTGCAGATGCAGGTGTGCATCTGCGCTGAGGAGACCACAAAAGTACATTTTTGGCCCTGAGCTTGGGACCGCAGAAGCGGCACGTGCGCCGCAGAAGGAGGGGCCACAAGGGCGTTTTATGACCACATATGCGAAAATGCTGGAGGCAGTGAGGTTGTATTAAATCGGGGGGTGGATTCATTTCAACCCCATTTTCTTCCATTGGAGCCAATTTTGGAGCAACTTTGAGGTGCCATTTTCACCACCAAGCATAAGGTAAGTGGTTTATGTTAGTTTTGAGTTAAATACATGATTGTATATGGATTTGAGCATGAAAATTGGTGGAAAACTTGGGGTTTGAGGAAAAATCTAAAAAATTAGTATTCTTGGATTTTGACCACGATTTTGGACATAGAATTGAGAATAAATTATATATTTGAGTTCGTGTGGTTATGAGTAATCTTTATCTTCGAAAATTTTTAGAATCTGGGCACGTAGGTCCGAGGGGGTTTTTGTCAAAATTTCGCTCGGGGTTGAGAATTATTATAAATTGGATTATTATGGGTAGTTAAGCATATATTAATGGATTTGCATAATTATTGGCTAGTTTTGGAGCGTTGTGCATCAATTTGAGTATTCGGGAGGGCGTGGTATGCCGGTTATGGAACTTCGGAGCGAGGTGAGTCTACTGTCTAATCTAGTAAGAGGGAATTATCCCCATAGGTGCGTTAATTGGTTATGTGCTCCTATTTGCGAGGGCTACGTACGCACGAGGTGATGAGAGTCCGTGCGTAGCTACTATTATACTTATGTCCGGATAGTTTAGGGACCAAAAACATGCTTTACTTGTAATATTTGCAACCTTATTGACAAATTTAAAAATGCTTAAAACATATCGAACGTGTAAATAAATTTCTAAAAGGCTAGATATCATTTCTTGACTTTTAAAAGAGAAACTTACCTTTTCTTGAATAATTGCTCCTTGATGAATTATTGATTTGACTGTTGAATGTGTTTATCTATTGTGGAATTGGCCGAACACCTCGGTAGATTAAATAGATGCATCTATGGTTATCGCCATTCGACCCTTTGGTAGTGCACAGTTTAAATATTATTGGATCGGGCCGTACGACCTCGATATGATTTGTGCATGCTTGTATTGCTTGCCTTGAAATTAATTGAAGTTGATATTGTCACCCCTGGTTTGAGAATAAATGTATAATTGATGAAAACGAAATTTGGGAATTTCCCTATGAATAAAAGAATTGTTTACTTGTTTTACTCTGTTGAGTTACAACCATATTTTATGAAAATCATTAATTTTATTATATTAATTGTGTATCATTATTGGACCACTAGTAAGTGTCGAAGTCGACCTCTTGTCTCTACTTCTTCGAGATTAGAAGGAATACTTATTGAGTACACGTTGTTTTCGTACTCATGCTACCCTTGCTGTGCATTTTTGTTGCACAGGAACATGTATTTCTAGTGGTCTACTGGGCGTAGCGGCATGGATGATACAGGGACTAGGTGAGCTGTATTTCTCGAGGCGATCCGTAGCCAGTATAGTCTCTTTCAGCGTATTGTATTTACTTTCTATCCAATTTGTATTCTGGACAGTGATTGTACTTTATTCGATTCCTTAGTAATTGCTCATGCACTTGTGACACCGGGTTCTGGGATGTCTATGGGATTAGTTAGTATTTTGAAATTGTAAAAGATATCATTATTTATTCAGTGAAATTTATTCTTTATTGTTTAAATGTATAAAAGAAGTGAATTCATAAATATCTAAAACGAAAAGTTACTAGTTATTTAGTGTTGGCTTGCCAATGGTGTCCGGCACCATCATGACCCTTAGTGGATTTTGGGTCATGACAGTCCCTGCGTACACTCCCTTCGGTGTCTGTGCTTAGGTTGGTGTTTTTAGCAATGTGAGAACCGACATCAACTGGTTCCATGTTTGGCACTTCCTCAGGGTTTACCGGTGGTACACCGACCCTACATTGTTATTTTCTCCAAGACCCTCATTGTCATGAACAAGTCCGTTTTGTGTGCTAGACATGTTTAAACCTGAGAATCAAAAAATCTTGACAAGAAAAAGTGTAAAGATAACGTGTGTAACGAAAATTAGTAAAGAAATAATCACTATTATCTTTAGCCCCCACGGTGGGCACCAAACTGTTTATCTCGAAAATACGAGTAACAATTAAATTTAATTTGTGGTTTTAAAGATACGTGATTTAGTTCAATACCAATTAATAATCAAGAAGCATGAAGTAGAAATGAAAGAGAAAAGTTAATCAAACCAATATTACTCAGCAACAGTGACCTCAAGCTCAGGGACATCGAGGTAAGCTTGATATAACGAGAACAATAAATAAAGCAAAGTAAGGACAATAGAGCTAAAGGACGATGCCGATGAAAAACATGCGAAAAAGATAGAGTATATTCTTTTCTTAGTGATCAGATGAATGTTACAAATGATTGGGGTCCCATTTATATAATAGGAAAACCCCCAAATAAGGAATATTTCTACTTACAGTATGGAATATTCTTGATAAGCTGTCTAACCGCCTAATACGGAATTGTACAACCTTATTCCGGGATTCGCGCCATGACTTTGGGAACGTGGCAGGAATCTAGCTCGTTCTGATATAGATCCACAACAGTACTATTCCGGGGCCGAGTACACTTGTCCCCGATATTCCTCGCATTCCCTTCTCCGAGTATCGCACTCTGCCTTCGAGCTCAAGTTTGGTCAGCTGGTCTTGAACTCAACCGCGCTCGGACTTGAGCCTATAAATCGGAAGCATACGATTTTGACCGTATACAATCCTTATCAAAGCGGTCAAGATCTCTCACTCGGAAAATAAACTTTGTCGCGCAACAGCTGTTTAAGGACTCTTGTATTTTTTGTGGTTGAATGAACATTCGAGGAACCTCAGTAATTCCAGCATCGACAAGCCCTTTGACACCAGCCATAGTATCTTCAAAGTCTTGTAACTCACTTATTCTGTCATAACTTTTGTCAACTGTGGCCTGAAAATCATTTGTACTTGAGACTGCCATCATTCGTAAAACAAAGAGATTGGTTATATATAAGCTTTAAAAGGTTTTAAAGTTTTAGTGGAATTCTTTCAAAGGTTTGAGAGGATATTTCAAAAGGAAGAAAAAGAGGAACAGAATATATACTAGCACATGTATCCTATTCTAATGAGTACAAACGTGTCTTCAGTAGTACTTTTCTATGTTTTGAGTTATCATTATATGTTGTTTAATTTATGCTGATTATTTGGATGATAAAATTCAATGCAACAAAGTATTATTCGAACTACTTCAATTTTGTAGTTTTAATATGTAGCAAATATTCAACTTGACAGATTTTAAAAAAATTTATATTTCAACAACACACATATTCATTTGATAAAATAGTTAAAAATTCCCCAAAATATCATTTCTTGACGAAAGTTAATTTTATAACTTTGGAAAGGATTGTCACATATGAATAGTGGCTGACACTTACGAACATAGTGTTAACAATTTTAAGTTCAATGATTTTTTTATTTTATTTTTTGTTTGTGTTTTTGACCATTTTTCGATCTTACTAAAAAGTAATCCTTGAAAAGAGATTGAAAATGAGGCATCTTATATGTTGTTTATAATGACACAAATAAATTATCTCAATTACCATGTTATGTTAGCAATACACAACAGAAAATGAAAACAAAAAGGAAAAGAAAATTCAAGAAAGGAAATGAAAGTTGAAAGGAGAATCCTTTCTCCTCACCAACTAACAAAAAAATAGAAGTTGAAGATTAGATATGTGGCAACTACTCAAATTTAACATTACGGATGTGCATTCGATTTTCCGTTCCATTTTGTATTGTTCGATTACGAAAAAGTGAAATTCAATCCGAACGAACGGCGCAGGGCGTGGCAGGACATGGCAGCACACGACGCAGAACATGGCAGGGTCGCGCAGGGCGTGGCAAGACATGGCAGGGCGTGACCATGGCACGAGTCAGGGCGTCGAAGGACATGGCAGGGCGTGGCCATGGCACAACGTAGCACGTTGCAGGACATGGCAGGGCGTGGCAGGACATGGCAGGGCGTGGCCATGGCACGGCACAGAACGTGGCAGGGCATGGTCATGGCACGAGTCAGGGCGTCGCATGACATGGCAGGGCATGGCTAGGCCACGATATATATATTAATTTTTTTTGATATTTTGGGTTTTAGTTTCTTAAATGTGAAAACAAATTAAAATCCCAAAATTTCAAAACTCTCAATCGGAACCCAAATTGGAATTTTGGTTTGGTTCGATTTAGTGGTTTAATCAGAATAATGCGCGCCCCTATTTAACATATTTATTTTTTATTTCAAATTCTGAACGTACAAAGTAAAGGTAATAACTAAATCTTATTTATCTCGCCAGCATCGCATCAACAGAAAATAAGTATCATTTGAACCAGAAAATATATAAGATAAATTGTATGTGTCTAAACAACACAATTCATAATTGTTGGGATATATACTATTAACCATGAGTTTTGGTTTGGATATAGTATTTATTATGGAATAATTGTTTATTCAATTTTAATAAAGTTTTAAATAGATCATACATTCGTTTGTGTCCTTTACTTATATAGTAGATGATTTAGTGTATAGAGTTTA
>MU775409.1:0-35720 GCA_026770625.1 Nicotiana glauca | reverse complement strand
CTCGTTAATTAAATTCTGCGGTCCCTGCTGTGCCCGAAAAATTAGGAATTAAATGGAATTCTATTTCTTGGTGGAAAAGGAAGACCCAACAGGTTTAGGAAAAGGGTTTTAAACCCTAAAACCTGTGGCTATATAAAGAGGTCTTATTCCATAAGGAGGCAAGGTTTTTACTACATGGTTTTCCTAGGAGAAATTCGCCCACACGAATTTCGCTAATTCCAGACATTATTCGGGTCACACAGCAGAAGACTGTGGAATTGGAGGATGATCTCGTGGACGGTTTCGTTCTTGCTTGAAGGCTTCTCGCAGTCACGGTCACGCTTCAAGAGATAAGTATTGATTTTATGTTCGATAAAAATTTGTGTTATGTGTTGTCTATATTACTTGCAAGTGATCCTGGCTATTTGCTTCCGCTGTTTATACCTGTCATCCATCAATAATATGAAGACAAAGCATCAATTATCAAATACTTTTTAAACTTACAAAACCTATGCAAAATCAATTGTTAAAAATATAAAGAGGAGATGTCGACAAATTAAATCATAAAAAATAAGAAATCAACCCTATTATTAAAAACGAAAATATGAGAATACAGGAGACTAAGGGAGTTCTGGTGTTTTTATAATGTTAGAAGAAACATCAAATATCAAATCCTACTTACATTTACAACAACAACAACAACAAAAATGTGCAAAATCAAATATTAAAACAACCAGAAAAGGCATACTTAATATCAATCAAGCAAACAGCTTTTGAGAGTCTTTGTGAAGGAAAAATTTAATTTATTGAATCTCTGAATGATCTCAACAATTCCCTTTAGACCTCCACACATCAATCCTCCTATTTATAATAGTACGAAATCTATTTTAACTAGAAATAAAAAAGTTATTCCTACATTAATTCTGACTACAAATCCTATTAAGACATGAATTAAATAAACTAACAAATATCAAATCCTAAACGATTAAAGTTTTCTACTACAATTTTGAATTAGATTTTCAACATTTTCTCGTAAATTCAAAGTTGTGTATGTCTGACTTTTGTTGTTATATGGAGAATTTCTCTCTAACTTTCACTTTGTTGAAGCACATGTCTTCAACCCTCGTTGATGTACTTTATCACCAACACCCAATTTTATTGAAACACTTGTCTCCAACTCCCATTAGTGCACCTTGTCACTGACACTCAATTTTGTTGGAGCACTTGTCTCCAACTCCCGTTGATGCACTTTGTCACCAACAACCAATTATGTTGAAGCACCTGTCTTCAATTTTCGTTCATGCACTTTGTCACCAACACCCAGTTTTGTTGAAGCACCTATCTTCAAATCTCGTTGATGCACTTTGTCATCTATACCAAATTTTGTTGAAACATCTGTCTTTAACTCCCGTTAATATACTTTGTTACAACACCTAATTTTATTGAAGCACTTGTCTTCAACTACCATTGATGCACTTTGTCATCAACACCTAATTTTGTTGAAGCACATTTTTTCAACTATCGTTGATGCACTTTGTTACCAACACCCAATTGCTGATGTACTACTTGTCACCGGCTTTTTTTTTTTTTTAACTTGATCGCTTCTCTAAGTTTTAGAGAAGAGCCTCTTCCTCTTGTGCCATATTTGGTTGCATCTCTTTAGTTTGTAATTTTTTTGCTCAATCCTTATCAGCATGATTGTTTTCCATAAATATATCATTGGCTCGACATTTTTCAACATACTCAATGGCCAGACGGGCGGCATTCATTGGCTAGCGCCGTCCACCGGAAACGAAAGCTACTTGATTCTCTCAAGATTATAAAAGCTTTGATACCGATATGAAGTAGAATATGAAGGAAAAATATTTTATTATAAATCTCTAAAATCTCTCTACAATTTTCTAAAACCTCCACAAATCAATACTCCTATTTATAATAGTTGAAACCTGTTTTAACTAAAAATAAGAAGGTTTATTTTTATATTAATTCTGACTACAAATCCTATTCAGACGTGAATTAAATAAATTATCAAATATCAAATCCTAAAGGATTAAGGTTTCATACTACAACTTTAAATTAGTTTTCAAATATTTTGCTTTAAGAGTTCAGCACGTGATGGACCTTTTGTATACTGATTCCAAAGTTATCTGTTTAAGCTTTTATCAGTAAACTTGAATATTAAAAGAAAGACAAATGAACAAAGAGTTTGAGTTGATTCGATAATTAAAAAATACAAAGAAAAATAAATTGTGTAAAGCCTAAAAAGAGAAAAATAAAGGGCTAAGCAGCTTAAAAATTTAATTATATGAGCGTGACATTAACTGGAAGTTACGGTTGCTCTTTAGTGAGAGTTAAGAAGTACTATAAATGTGGTAGGCCTTTTTAGACTTGGCTATTTGGCACTCCTTCAAATACTAAGTTCTTTTTTATTTATTTATAATTATCATAAAGGCTAGTATCATTGTCCCAACTTTGCCAACATACTCAATGGCCAGATGGGCGACACACATTGGCTAGCGCCGCCCGCCAGCGGCGAAACTTGATTCTCTTCCAAGATAGTAAAAGCTCTTGTACCAATATGAAGCAGAATATGAAGGAAAAATATTTCAAAGTTTATCTGCTTAAGCTTTTATCAGTAAACTTGAATATTAAAATAAAGACAAATGAACAAAGAATTTGAGTTGATTCAAGAAGTAAAAAATACAAAGAAAAGTAAATTGTGTAAATGTCACGATCCAAAATCCACTAAGGGTCGTGATGGCGCCGGACATCGCTGTCAGGCAATCCAATCAAAAATACTTAATTAAATTCTCGTTTTAAATATTTTTGAAACCACTTCTTTTATACGTTTAATCAATATATAATATATTCCACTAAAGAAATAATGAGATATTTAACAACTTTTATTTAATATTTCTGAATAAACCCATAAACATCTCCAGAACCCGATGTTACAAGTGCTTGAGCAATTTCTAAGAAAAATCGAATAAAGTACAATAGCTATCCGGAATACAATTAGACAGAAAATAAATAGAATCCTGAGAGAGACTATACTAGCTGCTGGTCGCCTCGAGGAAATACAGCTCACCTAGTCTCCGTGTCAATCATGCTGCTATGCCCACTAGGCCACTAGAGGTGCATGAGCCAGTGCAACAAAAATTGCACAGAAGTGTAGTATGAGTACAAAAACAACGTGTGCTCAGTGAGCATCCTGTCTAATTTTGAAGAAGTAGAGATGAGAGGTCGACTTCAACTTCAACACTTACTAAGGGTCCAATAATGTTATATCAATGATATATTAAATCGTAGATTTTTATAAGCATAATTTTAATCCAATACAGTGAAGCAAGTAAATAATTCTTTCTTTTATAGGAAACTTCCAAATTCCTTTTCATCATTTATACAAATATTCTCAAGCCAGGAAGAGGCGATAACAACTTTAACAAGTTCAAGGCAAGCAATACAAGCATGCGCAAATCATGTCGAGGACGTACGACCCAATCCAACAATATTTAAACTGTACACTGCCAGAGGGTCGAATGGCGTGAACCATAGATGCATCTATTTAATCTACCGAGGCGTTCGGCCCGTTCCAAAATTTAAACACGCACAGACAGTCAATAAAGAAGTCATCAGGACACAATTATCCAAAGAAAACCAATCGTCTTTTAGCAATTCAGAAATAGTAAAGTTAAATTCCTTTTAGAAATTCATTTACCAATTCGATAGGATTTAAGCAGTTCAAACTGTCAATAACATTATAAATATTCCAAGTACAGCATGCTTTTGGGTCCTTGACTACCCGGACAATAACATAATAATAGCTACGCACGGACTCTCGTCGCCTTGTGCGTACGTAGTCCCCACAAACATGAGCACATAACCAATTAATTCACCTATGAGGACAATTTATTCTTACAAGGTTAGAAAGGAGACTCACCTCGCTCTGAAGATCCATAACCGGCATTCCACGCCCTTCCGAAGACTTGAATCGATGCCAAATACTCCAAAACTAGTCAATGATTATGCAAATTCATTAATATACGATAAAATACTCATATTAATCTTATTTATAACTATTCCTAATCCCGATCGAAAAGTTGACAAAAATGTCCTCGGGCCTATGTGCCCGGATTCCGAATTTTTTTGAAGATTAAGCTTACCCATAACTTCACGAACTCAAATATATAATTTACTCTCAATTCCATACCTAAAATCGTGGTCAAATTCCAAGAATATCAATTTTTAGGTCTTTCCACCAAAACCCCAAATTTCTACCAATTTACATGCTAAAATCCATACATAATCAATGTATTTAACTCAAGATAGGTGGGCATAGCTTACCTTGTCGTTGATGATGAAAATTCTCTCTTGAAACCCTCTAAGAATTGCCCAAACCAAAGAGAATATGAGAGAAAATAGCCAAACCTCGATTTTTAAAACACTTTCTGCCTCCAACCTTTTCCGCATCTGCAGTCCCCGGACCGCTTCTGCGGTTCGCAGGTGCGAGCCATCCTACCACTTCTGCGTTTTCCTCCAGGCTCCCCTTTTTCCGCTTTTGCGCCCTCTCTTCCGCAATTGCGGTCCCGCATCTGCGACAATATGACCGCATCAGTGGTTCCAGCTCTTTTCATGCCCAACCGCTTCTGCTGTTCAAGTCCTCACTTCTGCGGAGCCGCTTCTGCTGTGAACCCTCCGCAGAAGCGGTTATACCAGCAACCAGACCGTTTTAGCTATCTCCAAAATTCCATTTTTGATCCGTTAACCTCTCGAAATCCACCCAAGGCCCCCGGGACCTCAACCAATCATACCAACCTGTCCCAAAACACATTACGGGCTTGCTCGAGGCCTCAAATTATATCAAACAATGCTAAAATCAAGAATCGACCTCCAATCCAAGCTTTATGAACTCTAGAAACTCAAACTTCAAATTTCGATGTTTAAACCTATCAATAACGTCCAATTGACTTCAAATTTTGCGCACAAGTCATATTCGACATTACGGACCTACTCCAACTTTCGAAATCAAATTCCAACCCCGATATCAAAAAGTCCACCTCCGGTCAAACCTCTGAAAAACCTTCAAATTTCTATCATTAGCCAAATGGCTCCAAAATGCTCCACGGACATTCGAATTCACTTCCGATCACGCTCCCAACTCCAGAATCACCATAGGGAGCTACTCCCAGGCTCGAAATCCCAAACGGATATCAATAACACTGAAATACACTTCAACCCAAACTTATGAAATTTCTTCCAAAATGCTAACTTCCACAATAGTCACCTAAACACTCCCGGGTCCCCCAAAACCCGATCCGGGCATATGCCGAAGTTCAAAATCATCATACGAACCTGCTGGAACTTTCAAATCCAAATTTTGAGGTCGTTTAATATGAAATCCAATACTACTCAATTCTCTCAACTTAAAGCTTCTGAAATGAGAATTTCCTCTCCAAGTCAACTCCGAACTTTCCAAAATTTAATTCCGACCACGCATACAAGTTATAATGCCTAAATTGAAACTGCTCATGGCCTCGAACTGCTGAACGGCACGCTAGGGCTCAAAATGACCTGTCGGGTCATTACGTCCTCTCCCCCTTAAATATACGTTCGTCCTCGAACGTGCTAGGAACTGTATTGGGGTTGTCTGGAATCATTTCTTAATACCTCGTGTACCTACCCATGATACTACAACTCAGTTGTGCACATCAGCTCAATCAAATTGAAAGATAACCTCTTTAATTTATGCAAATAAGTCTTGGAGCCCAGTTTCAACATTCAAAATTCTCTGCCAGGCATGCTTTCAACATATGAACACCGTATCAATCACCATACGTTGTACCAAAACATGACTGCACACCCTTTCTGAATTCACATCATGCACCCCATCATTCACAAGACCATAATAGCACCCTCTGATCATACTAGTCGGCATTTCCCAATTCTTGTGCTCACAATGCACCCCATGACATATATAAATCATGTTCCAACTCTCGTGATGCCGCCATGACGGAAGGGATGCGTAGAAATTCATAACCAACTACCAAATCAACGATTCATAGGGTCTATACCCTACCAAGAACCATCACCTCTTTCTGAGCCAAATAATGACCTTTGCTCTTTAATATACTTCACATACTTAGATTGCACTGATCCTAAGTCCAATGATCTCGCCTCGCCCAGTACGAACTGCTCATGTAATAAGCCCCCCGGACACGATCAAAAGTCTCATATGCTGCCACAATGTGCCAATAGGATATCAATTCGAACACGATACAAAGGGAAATAAACTCTAAAAGGAACTACTCACTCGCACAACTGATATGAACTTCCCTCAGAAAATGGGAAACAAACACATATAAGATGAAATATGAAAACTGCTTTCGACACCACACTGTTGTGGTGTGCAACTCGATCCAAATAACATATCCATGGCGGCGTGCCACTCGATCCACACATAACACTCACCTAAGGAGATGCACATTGAGCTAAATTGCTCATTACAACAAAATACTAAATATCAGTCATAAGCAAGCTAAGTGCATAATAACATCCCTGAGGGAACATATAGTGCTATAAGCTAAAAAAAACTCAAACACAACTGAGGTGCAATATACGATTTGAATCTCAAGAGCTATTTTGCTCATATAATATCATCTTTACAGGGACCCTCAACACACAAACAACTTCCTAAGTCGTCTCACAACTCACACAGTGCAAGGTATCATTACATGAAATATCTGACAACGAAATAAGACTCTCACTACTCCATAAGGAGCGCATTACTGAAATGAACACGTCTGGCCTGATATAAAGTCCACATTCACATTTAAATCCATCCATAGACCTCAAGCTGATTCTGATCGCTCCAAACTAGGTTAATAACCTTTCAAAGGTCCATAAATACTCCCCTTTCTCTAATAACACATAAGAACAACCATCATAACCGGAGTAATCATCCACAGTGCGCAACCCAATAAATCGAGTGCCCTCCAGGCATAAATTCTTATATTAACGATACCACCACGATCTCTATACTTGGTTTCATCCTCCAATCAATCAGTGACTATATGCCACGCTTGTACAATCTTCCCGTAGAACACGCCCCCACAACCTTTTGTAAGAGATAACAAGTCTGTTGATCCATACCACCGACCGCACTAACGCTGAAAAGCAATCAAGAATCCATAACCAGGATGCAAAGCCTCCTTCACAAACACCGATCTCAGGTGACGCTGAAAATGATACCAACTTACTTTAATATCGAAACTACTTTCCTGCTCATCCGAGCTCGTAACATTCTTGTCAACACCGAACTGTAACCTTGATCCTTACTTTAAATTCCATACCACTCACTGCACCCAACACAGAAATATACGATAGAACACGATTCCCATCATAACTTTGGAACCACCAATAGATTAATATTTCATCATATAAAACTTTCCACTTAACTTACTCCAGGAGAACCATTGCGGCACACAGGTGAATTCTCATAACCGTTGAATATGCCAAATCTCTAAGTAGTGGTCTTAAGACACCATAGTGCTTCCGGGAACCACCTACACATGACCTGCCATAACGGTAGAATACTTCTGAATAACATCAATTACGGCGGCTGACCAGCCTCACACGTTCCGCCACAAATCACTTGCATAACTTGGTCGCACTAAAGGAACTGATCACTATCACCAATACGCCGATTCAACTATGACTAATCAATCTATTTTCTTCCAATTTATCTTTGATTGCCTTAGAGTAATAATAAATTCATTCAACACATAATGCACTCCACCCGGGTGGCCTTGAAACACGAAAGCATGTTGTTCCAAATCCCACAAACCATTTCATAGCTTCCTTGTGTGCACATTCGCATCTCAACTGGCACATCAATTTTGATAATTCCTTTATGAATCCAAAGTCCTTTTTCTTCTTTTTTCTTCTCAATGCACGTTCTGAGCCTCTTATCATGAGCTACTTTGCAAGCCCGATTCCTAAACACATTGCGGCTTAAATCCTTAGGCACCACATTTTTGACCTTTGAATTTGCTAGGACCGTTGTTGAGAGCCACCCGCTCTGACTTGGCTCCGAACAATCAATTCTATAAATCTTCTAACACATGAATACCCCCTCGACGAAGCACCTGGCATAATCACTTTCCTGGAAATCTGCATCCACGCAAGGCATGAATACTGAATTCTTTCCCAAGTCTGAGCATGAGCCAATAAGGCCAATCATAGCACACCTTTAACAATTCCTTTGCCCAAATTATCACTTATGCTCTTTTCCTGTAGTTGATATAACTTACCAATTACTCGAAACCTCAAAAGAAGATAACCATACAATCCAATCGTAGGCGGTGGAACTCTCTCGCTTAGCTTGAAGCCACTATTACACAACTCTGAAATTTACCAGGATTTCTTATCTCTTATAGACATAACCTTGCATGATCAACCTCCAAATTCTCGTAATCTTTCTGTAAAACCCCTTTTTATACTCTGAATCATCAACCATATTCGCACGGGCGATCTCTTTGCTGTATAACCAATAGAATTTTTGCAAAAGCCTCGCCAACCACGCGGCCGCTAACTTGCTCACAGGAAATAACCGACCTGTTGAAATCACTTCCCAACATCTTCCAACATTGCTGCACGGGGTACCATCACTACAACATCAACAACCCATCCTGAGTCCGGGCTCACTCTCCAGCTGCATAAGTCCATCCACCCCTTGTGGGCATCAATTAAAATGCAGCAACATCATTCCAATTCAAGTTATGGTTATATCCTTCTCCATTTCTAGCAGCCCCTTTTCGTTATATCAAAATCTCCTGCCGCCTAATAGCCCATACTCAAAATTAATCTGTAGGCCCAAATCACCAATCACTAAAATTTCCAAATCACTCCAAACTCTCCCACATTGGCGAAACTCACCCCTTTAGTCGATACTCGACCTTTGATTCTTATACCTAGCCTTCTAGAAATTTTAACTACCGCCTGAAACTTCCCACATGCCCCTTTCTCATCTGTTGCTGCTCAGTTGTTGCCTTAAATAAAATCTATCTTCGTGGAACTTGAACCCATAATTGCTGCTAACTTTACACCTTTTGGAAGATCATCTTCCTCATACCGTCGACATTAGAGACATTGATTCAACCTTGAACTACCGCACCCTGTGATATCTGACAGTCGCATTTTCAATACTATTTCACAATAGCTTGCCCCAAAGGCGAATTGTAGATGATCATAACACCGACGAACTTAGTACGTTCAATTAGGACAACGACACCCCATCATAGAAGAAATCTCCACCACGCTCGCAAATACCAAGTCTTATTACTCCACCAACCCACATCTGACAATTCTTAGTTTGATTGTCTTTCCCCTGCGGGGAATAAAATATTGAATCTCTAGATTACGCACTGAGTAAACCTCCCTTCAAGTCATTCACTGCCCCCGACACGCAGGCAAATGTCCTATAATCATATTAATACTGCGGAACAATAGTTTATAGCATTATGGCAACCTGTGCCTAGCCTCAGAGCTCTCAGAAGAACCACTACTGAGCTGAAATGATAGAATATCCTTCCATAAGGCGACGATAATAGCTCAAACAACTATACAGGGAGAAACACCCCGCACTGCATCGGTAGTACCACAATAATTCTTCAATTCTCGATTTATAAGAAATGGTTCGCGTCACACAAGATTGAATAGGAAGGAATTAAAGGCATAAGCCTCCTTGGATCAAATTGCACGATAAGGAATCAAGAAAGTAAGTACTCCTAATCATCCTGCAGCCTCCCGAGGATAAGTACAGACGTCTTCGTACCGATCTGTGAGACTCTACTAGACTTACTCATGACTCATGAGAGCCTAGGAACCTAGTGCTCTGATACCATGCTGTCACAACCTAAAATACACTAAGGGTCGTGATGGCGCCGGACACCGCTGTCAGGTAAGCCAACCAAAAATACTTAATTAAATTCTCGTGTTAAATATTTCCGAAACCACTTCTTTTATATGTTTAATCAATACATAATACATTCCACTGAAGAAATAATGAGACATTTAACAAATTTTTTTAATATTTCTGAATAAACCCATAAATATCTCCAAAACCCGGTGTCACTAGTGCATGAGCAATTTCTAAGAAAAATCGAATAAAGTAAAACAGCTGTCCGGAATACAATTGGACAAAAAATAAATAGAATCTTGAGAGAGACTATACTAGCTGCCGGTCGCCTCGAGGAAATACAGCTCACCTAGTCTCCGTGTCAACCATACTGCTACGCCCACTAGGCCATTAGAGGTGCATGAGCCCGTGCAATAAAAATTATACAGAAGTGTAGTATGAGTACAAAAATAACGTGTACTCAGTAAGTATCCCATCCAATCTCGAAGAAGTAGAGACGAGAGGTCGACTTCGACACTTACTAAGGGTCCAATAATATTATATCAATGATATATTAAATCGTGGATTTTTATAAGAATAATTTTAATCCAATACAGTGAAGAAAGTAAATAATTATTTCTTTTATAGAAAATTTCCAAATTCCTTTTCATCATTTATACAAATACGCTCAAGCCGGGAAGAGGCTATAACAACTTTAACAAGTTCAAGGCAAGAAATACAAGCATGCGCAAATCATGATGAGGACGTACGACCCGATTCAACAATATTTAAACAGTGCACTGCCAGAGGGTCGAATTGCGCGAACCATATATGCATCTATTTAATCTACCGAGACGTTCGGCCCAATCCACAATTTAAACACGCAAAAACAATCAATAGTCATCAGGACACAATTATCCAAAGAAAACCAATTCTCTTTTAGTAATTCAGAAAAAATGAAGTTTGTCATACCTCCTTTTTCGCTACTACACCCAGTAAAGGGCATAATAAAAGGAGTTTTTCCAATTAAAGGACAATCGAAATGGAATTCGTTTATTAAGAGATTCAGAGTCGCTACTTGGGAGATTTATGGTGTCCCAAGTCACTGGTTTGAATCCCGAATCGAGGAAAGGGTTTGACTCTGTATTACAGTCGCGAACCAGAAATCCGAGTAAGAAATTCCGTTAACCCGGGAGAAGGGGTTAGGCACTCCCGAGTTCCGTGGTTCTAGCACGGTCGCTCAACTGCTATATATGGCTAAAATTTGATTTTAATACATGTTAAACCTATAGTAGTGCAATTTTAGAATTATTTACCGCTTTTAGTCAATTATTAAGAAAGTGAACGTCGTTTAAGAACGCGTTTTCGGATCACGTCACATGAAATGCACCCGGATCCTCGATACATTCTTATTCAAAATTTTAGGATTTGGATTTGGGTCGCATGAAATGCACACCCGTATTTAAGAAGGTTAAAATTATTAAAACGCGCCTAAAGTGGCTAACGGGTTATTATCTTTAGGAAGGACCGTGAAATTTGCTAGACGGCCCCTCCCGAAGCCTAAGTATTTTCATTTCAACCATTTATTAAGGGCCCCGCAATTTAAGTGCTTCTATTCGACGAGTCTCGTCTCATTTTATTTAAAAGGCAAGTCCTAAAGTACCTATTGTTTCTATTTTCTTGTATTTAAACAGGTTCTTAATTAATTAATGTTATACGATTCGGGCTTCAAGTTCAAGTACGGATTCAAACAAAAGGGGAAACTTCTTAATTTGAATCCGTTACCTAACTTGAAAGCCCCAATTCATATTCAAATTTAAACCAGAAGACCCAATGAAGATGTTCAGTGTTTGGGCCTCGACATTGGCCCTGACTGAAAAACAGTCCGGAAAGAATTGGGCCAGGCGTAGGTGAGATTAAGGCCCAATTGGTTAAAGACCGGTGAGTCCAAATAATCTAATAAACTATGAATTGAGCCCTTTGGCCTGATTCAACGGATAATTGTGGTCCTTAAAGCCATTGCATTCGATTTTTTTGAATTTAAAACCAACGATGAGAAGGTATACATTTATTCAAGTTGGTGATTACCAAATCAGTTCCAGCTTTTAAAATCTAATTCCATTTGAATCAATAACCATGTGCAAACATGCGAAGACTCTGATGATACTACTAACATGATCCAAATCTATCAAAGAACATCACGTATAGACTCTATAATTCTGCATTTAATTATGCCATGGAGGACTTGTTCTTGTTGCAAATACTCATTTGGCCTGATTTTAGCAAAAAGTAAAACGTTATGTTTACGCTACCAAGCTGCCTACACTTGATTTAGTTTACAGCCTCCTGGAAATAGCTACAACTAATTTCACCCATAAATCAGACTACCAATGACAGTTCATGCAGTCCAGTTATTACAAATTAAGTAATTGTCCAACTAGCTATTACAAATTAAAAAATTACTTGTCCAGATAGCACTACGAATTAAACAGCCAGGCATATCAATTAGACTAAATTAACCTAAGACACAAAGGAGCAATGAATTCTCTGATATTCTTCTCGAAAATAGCATTCATACATATGGATTTCATCTTCGCAACACTTGAGATGTTAAAAGTGTACCTGGAATTTAAAATATGAGAGATGAGGAGATGATCAGCAATAGCAACTGTAACAACAGCAAATCAGTGGAAAACCAGTAGCGAATAGCTCACAGCACAACTCAGGAAGAGGTAAAATTAACCAAATTGCCTTAAATCTACTTGGAATCAACCCATGAAATCATAGATCACATTCAACAGTCAAAATCACTTAACAACAGCTCTATTAAACCTCAAACGACTCCAGATGCTCTAATACTCAACCACAGAACCGAGAAATAGAGAAAATTGGACTGTTTTTGATCTCAGCTGATCAATGTAATAGTTTTCTTTTGGATTTTTGGATATTTTCTATTGTTTTTGGATTTTTAGGGCCGAATTTAAGACTTGAAGAGAGTTTTGAACTTCTAATGATTTCCAATTCATATTTGAAGCTGGATCTGCAGAGAGGGTTTTTGGGGGAAATTTTTGGGGTTCCAAAACTTGTTATTCAAGGCAATGGTCATGACTTTTATAGGCAAAGATGAGGGCAGCCCTAAATTTTTCTGACTTTATTCAAATAGTCCTAAAGTTCTAACTTGTCATTCAAGTCAATATCCTAAACTTATTGAAATCTAGACTTGAGCCCCATTCTAGAAGATTCTCGGGACTTCTATTCTAATCCTCAGCATTCTAGCCTACTGTTAAATGTCCAAAATACCCCTGAACACCCTAAAATTACTAACCATATCTCAACTAACACCCCCAACCCCTCTACTTTAGTTACTTTTAAACTATGGTTAATGCAAGAATAGATTATTCAGCTATATCCAACCAAGTTCAAATCTATGGAACTAAACAAAACTACAAATTAATCCTAGTTCATTCTATACCAAACCATCAATCAAACAAAAGCAAAACATTAAACTAGACCCTTAAGCACAAATTAACACAAAATCATCTCTATTATCACTCAAGTTAAAAGCAAAGAGAAATTAACAACCAACAAATTTTCAGAAAAGAATCGAAACTAAGAAAATCTAAAAGAAAAATGCAGGCAGAATCAGGGACAAAATTAATTCTGGATTATTTATTTAAAAAAAATAAAGTTGAGATGAAGCAAATAACAAAAAGAATACAGGTAAAAAAGAAAATAAAGAAGGGGATAATAGGAAATACCTAAAGCGGCGTGAAAGAGGGTAAAGAAATCCTTTGAATTTTGACCGGATTAAACCCTAATCTTGTGTTTTCGAATGAAAACTCAGGACTGGGGTCTATTTCGGTCAAAATCCTCACAAGCTTGTTGGTTTGGTGACATTAGAGTCGGCCTTGTATTTTCTGATTCAACATTCGAGCATTTGGAGAAGGATTTGAAGCAATATAACCAGGGATTTGGTATGAGGAGGTAGGGGACGTTGTGTGATGTAAACCTGGAGTGGTTTGGTGGTAGCGCCGCCGTGCACGGCGGTGGCGGCGTAAGGGTTTGGAAGATTTGGAGTGTTTGGTTGGGGTTTGGAGGAAAACGAGGGTGGATTTGGGGAGAGGGGAGCAAGGAGAAGATAAGGTGAAGATTTGGGGCGATTTGGACAACTGCCGCCGGTGGTGGCAATTTCCGGGTTGCAGCGTTAGGGCGGAGGGTGGTGGTGTTATACTGGTGATACAGAGAAGTGTACGAGGAGGGGAGATTTTGTTTTTAGGGTTTGGGATTTTTAGGACAATTTTATTAATAATCAAGGAGTGGATTTGGGCCGTTGGATTAGGGAGATGAACGGTCAAGATCACTGGGTGCCCAAATGACTGTTTGGACGGGGTTTGGAGTGCGGGTCTTGGGCTAAACAAATAGGTCTGGGAGGGTTTTGGTTTGGGCTAGGCCAATTTTGGCCCAATTTTGGTCTTTTTATTAAGACTCACTTTCTTTTATTTACATTGTTCCTTTTTTCATTTTTGTTTGTTTTCATTTTTGTATTTTGTATTTTTATGATTTTATAACAATGCAAAAATAAAAATAAAAATAAAGACCTAATTTATTTCCGAAACTAAGCTAATTAATTCCTAAAAATTGATTAAATCCTATTTAAAAGTAGACTCAATAATTAACAATTAAATGCACAAATGGACTATTTTGTTATTTTCTTTAAATTTGTTCTAAAAATGACCTAACCACTAAATATTCCTAAAAATATAAAATTAGATCCTAAATGGAAATGTCATGCATATTTTTTATATTTTTTATATTAAAATACACACATAAAAATGCAAATAATTAACATAAAATAACACAAAATTTACAAATAATGAAAGAAAAATTATTTTGTTTGAATTTTGGGAATAATTTCCTCTTACAAGGTTAGAAAGGAGACTCATCTCGCTTCGAAGATCCATAACCGACATTCCACACCCTTCCGAAGACTTGAATCGATGCCAAATACTCTAAAACTAGCCAATGATTATGCAAATTCATTAATATACGATAAACTACTCATATTGATCCAATTTATAATAATTCCTAACCCTGATCGAAAAGTTAACAAAAATGCCCTCGGGCCCACGTGCCTGGATTCTAAAATTTTTTGAAGATTAATCTTACCCATAACTTCATGAACTCAAATATATGATTTACTCTGAATTCCATACCCAAAATCCTGGTCAAATTCCAAGAATATCAATTTCTAGGTCTTTACACCAAAACCCCAAATTTCTACGAATTTACATGCTAAAATCCATATTTATCAATGTATTTAACTCAAGATAGATGGGGATAGCTTACCTTATCATTTATGATGAAAATTTCCTCTTGAAACCCTCCAAGAATCACCCAAACCAAAGAAAATATGAGAGAAAATGGCTAAACCCCGATTTCTAAAACACTTTCTGCCTCCAGCCTTTTCCGCACCTGCGATCCCCGGACTGCTTCTGCTGTTCCACAGGTGTGAGCCATCCTACCGCTTCTGCTGTTCCACAGGTGTGAGCCATCCTACCGCTTCTGCGGTTTCCTCCAGGCTCCCCTTTTTCTGCTTCTGTGCCCTCTCTTCCGCAGATGTGGTCCCGCATCTGTAGCAAAATGACCGCATCTGCGGTACCAGCTCACTTCACGCCCAACTGCTTCTGCGGTTCAATTCCTCGCTTCTGCAGAGCCGCTTCTGCGGTGAACCCTCCGTAGAAGCGGCTATACCAGCAATCTCCAAAATTCCATTTTCGATCCATTAACCTTCCAGAATCCACCCGAGGCCCTCGGGACCTTAACCAATCATACCAACCAGTCCCAAAACACATTACGGGCTTGCTCGAGGCCTCAAATCATATCAAATAACGCTAAAATCAAGAATCATCCCCCAATCAATGCTTTATGAACTCTAGAATCTCAAACTTCTACTTTCGATGTTTAAACCTATCAAATCACATCCGATTGACTTTAAATTTTGTGCACAAGTCATATTTGACATTACGGACCTACTCCAATATTCGAAATCGGATTCCAACACCGATATCAAAAAGTCCACCTCCGATCAAACCTCTCAAAAACCTTCAAATTTCTATCCTTAGCCAAATGACTCCAAAATGCTCCACGGACATCCGAATTCACTTCTGATCGCGCTCCCAACTCTAAAATCACCATACGGAGCTACTCCCAGACTCGGAATCCCAAATGGATATTGATAACACTGAAATGCACTTCAACCCAAACTTATAAAATTTCTTCCAATATGCTAACTTCCACAATAAATACCAAAACACTCTCAGGTCTCTCAAAACCCGATCCGGGCATACACCCAAGTTCGAAATTATCATAGGAATCCGCTGGAACCTTCGAATCCCGATTCTGAGGTCGTTTAATTTGAAATCCAGTCCTAGTAAGTTCTCTCAACTTGAAGCTTCCGAAATAAAAATTTCCTCTCCAAGTCAACTCCGAACTTCCCGAAATTTAATTCCGACCACGCGTACAAGTCATAATGCCTGAATTGAAGCTGCTCATGGCCTCGAACTGCTGAACAGTGTGCTAGGGCTCAAAACGACCGGTGGGGTCGTTACAGTAAAGCCTAAAAAAAGAAAAATAAAGGGCTAATCAGTTTAAATATTTAATTATGTGAGTGTAAATTCAAAAGGAAGCTACGGCTACTCTTTAGTGAGAGTTAAAAGGTATTATAAATGTGCTACGCCTTTTAGATTTGGCCGGCACCCTTTAAGATACCGAGTTTCTTTTTTTAATTATCATAAAGGCTAGTTATTTATTCACATAAATAACATTGATTATGAGAAAAGTAACAGAAAAGTGTTGGGCTGATTTTGAGCGGGTCAAAATAGATTGAGTAAATAAATAGGGGAATCTATGTGGTATAACCATTGAAAACACCAGTTAACTTCATATATATTTAAAATATTTGTTTTACATTCTATACCTACTTTATAAAATTTTATTTACTTTTCATCTTTAATATATTTATATTCCATTAAACAAATTCCACCTTTTAAGGGATTAGATTATCTCTCACTCCAACTTGATAAATCCCTTAAAACACCCCATCATCCCAAAGAATTAGGATTACACATTTCCACCAAACATCTGAACCCCTATGATTTCATGTTCCAAATAAACAACCCTCTTGAAACCTTTCCTGTGGCCTGTGGGTGCAGAAGGAGGAAGAATATGAAAATAGAACATTTATTTGGTACAAGATAATACCTCTTTATAATTTATTTGTTAGATGAAGTGTTTCACCTTTTTTTGTTATTCTCTCACATCTATGTAATCAACAGAAAATGTAAAATATGGTAAAAATATTTTAATTTGTGATACATTTCTAAACTATAGAAATATTCGAATATATTTTTCAAACCAATACACCACAATATTCTAATTAAAATTATAATATTTAAATCAAACATACGACTATATTCTAATTTGGAATACAATATTCAAACCAAACATACCAAAATATTTTAATGTGCGATACATTATCCAAACCAAACATACCAAATTACATTGGTTAATGAAGAAAATAGTATTCAAATCAACGCACCATAATATTCTAATAAAAAATACAATATTCAAAATCAAACATATCACAATATTCTAATTTGGAATACAATATTCAAATCACATATACCATAATATTCTAATTTAGAATATAGTATTCAAACCAAATATACCATAATATTCTAAATTAGAATATAATATTCAAATTAAAAATATTTTTATTTATATTTATTGTGTATATATTATTTTACTTGGAATATCAATATTCTTTAATAGTATACAATGATTAGTTTACTGTTGTCACGACCCAAAATTCGTTAAAGGTCGAGATGGCGCCGGACACAACTGTCAGGCAAGCCAACACTAAATAGTTAATTAAATCCCTATTGTTAATATTTTTGAAATCATAAATTTGCTTCAACTTAATTAGTAAAAGATGAATCTTATAGAACAATAATAATGTTTTCCAATTTTGAATACTGAATATCCCATAATTATCCCAGAAGCTGGTGTCACAAGTGCATGAGCATTTACTAGGAAATAAAATAAAATACACCAACTGTCCGGAATACAAATTGGACAAGAGAGAAAAATATAAATACTCTAAAGGAGACTCTGCTGGCTGCGGATCGTACATAAGGTGCAGCTCACCTAAGTTCCCGCAGTAACCACGCTACTGCGCCCACAAGGCCACTAGACACACGTGCTCCTGCACAATAAAATATGCAGCAAGTGTAGCATAAACATGAAAACAACATGTACGCTGTAAGTATCCAGTCTAATCTCGAAGAAGCAGTGACGAGAGGTCGACTCCGACACTTACTAGTAGTCCAACAGTAATTTATTAACAATATAATTAGTCGTGAATTTTATTAAAACGACTGTGAATTCAAGATAAATCATGAAGCAAGTAAACAATCCTCCTGTTAATATGGAATTTCTAAATTTATTTTCATCATTTATAAGTTTATCTCAGGCCAGGGAGACAATATCATTAGTTATAAATTAAAAGGCAAGCAATACAAGCATGCACAAATTATGTCGAGGTCGTACGGCCCGTTCCAACATAATATTTAAACTATGCACTTTCAGAGGGTCAAATGACGCGAACCATAGATGCATATATTTAATCTATCGAGGCGTTCGGCCCGTTCCACAAAAGATAAAAATATTCAAACAATCAATCAAGAATTCCTCAAAGGGCAATTATCTAGGGAAAAGGCAATTTCTCTTTTAAAAGTCAAGAAAATGATGTTTAGCCATTTATAAATTTACTTACCAGGTTTGATATAATTTAAGCATTTTAAATTTGACAATAAGGTTGCAAATATTGTAGGTATAACATTCTTTTGGATCCTAGACTACTCGAACTTAAGCATAATAGTAGCTACATAGGGACTCTCACCACCTCATGCGTACGTAGCCCCCACAAATAGGAGCACATATTGATTTTTTTCACCTATGGGGTAAATTTTCTCTTGCAAGTTAGGAAGGAGACTTACCTTGCTTCGAAGTTCCATAACCGACTTTCGAGCTCTTCAAACAACTCGAATCGATGCTCTTGGGTGATCTCATAGTTCCTACGGGGTGGAGATGATGGGGTCGGTCCATGGATTTTCCTTTCTTTTCTTTCAAAGGGTTGAAGGGAGATAGTGCATCAAGTTGTTCGCATGTTTGCAAGGGCCAACTTGATCCTCTTCCCTAGAGATCTCAGACGAGGGAACCCTGGGAGAGCCATCGACACGCCAAAAAACTAACCAATAATTATGCAAACCCATTAATTTATACTCAAATACTCGATATAATCCAATTTATAACAGTTCCTAACCCCAATCGAAAAGTCGATAAAAATTATTCTCAGGCCCACGTGCCTGGACTCAAAAGTTTTTGAAGATAAACATTACCCATAACATTATGACCTGAAATATATAATTTATGTCCAATTCCATGCTCAAATCTGTGGTCAAAGTCCAAAAATATAATCTTCTAGCTTTTCTTCAAACCCCAACTTTCTACTAATTTTCATGTTTAAATCTTTATAAAATCCATGTATTTAACTTATAATGTGGTGAGAATAACTTACCTTGGCTTGAATAATGAAAATCTCCACTTGAAGCTCTCCAAAAATCGTCTAACCAAGAGAGAATGAAAGAAAAATAGGCCAAATCCCCGTTTTAAAGAAACCTCACTACCTCCATCCTTTTCGCACTTGCGGTGCATAGGCTACGGGCAAGTACCAGCTTCTGTAGCTTGGGCCGCTTCTGCAATGGCTTCCTTCGCACATGTGCCTTCACTGGTGCAGTCTATAGTCTGCTTCTACGGTCACTGGCATCCCTTTACTAGTTTGCTTATGCGACCCTTATGGCCGATTCTACTTCCCCACATCTGCGGCCCAAAAGCCTCACACGTGCGGTTATACCAGAAGTCAATTGCTCTAACCATTCTTCCAAGTCTAATCCGTTCACTGTCCGGATCTCACCCGAGGTCCTCGGAACCTCAACCAATTATACCAACACATCCCAAAATACATTACGAACTTAGTCGAGCCTTCAAATCACATCGAACAACACTGAAATAATGGATCACAACTCAATTCAAGCTTTATGAACTTGAGAACTTAAAACTTCTACATTTGATGCCGAAACCTATCAAATCACATCCGATTGACCTTAAATTTTTCACACAAGTCATATTCGATATTACAGACCTACTCAAACTTCCGTAATCGGAATCTGACCCCGATATCAAAAAGTCCACTTCCGATCAAACTTTTCAAAAACCTTCAAATTTCTAACTTTAGCCAAATGACTCCAAAATAACCTACGAACATCTGAATCCACTTCCGGACGTGCTTCCATTACCAGAATTTCCAGATTCAAAATCTCAAACGAACATGGATAACACTAAAATGCAATGTAACATATATTTATGAAATTCTTCCCAAAATTTCTAACTTCTATAATAGGTGCCGAAATGCTCCCAGGTCATCCAAAACTCGATCCTGACATACGCCCAAGTCTGAAATCATCATACGAACCTGTTGGAACCTTTAAATCTTGATTCTGAGGTCGTATACTCAAAATCAACCCTTAGTCAGATTCTTCTAGCTTTAGGCTTTCGAAATGAGAATTCTCTTTCCAAATCAACTCCGAACTCCCCGAATCTCAATTCCGACTACGTGTACAAGTCATAATACTTGAAGTGAAGCTGCTCATGGCCTCAAGCCATTGAAAGACTGGTAACGTCCAAATCCACTACTAAAAAGTAAATGTACAATATCACGTGCAATATAATTTACCCAACTATGAGTCAGGGTCGAATCCCGCAGAAAACAATGTGCAAGTGATTAGGAATGTAAGAAAATTATCACTTATCGCGCAATGCAAAACACTAATAATTTGGTTTTGAAAATATTTTATATCTAAATGCGGAAATGTAAACTAACATAGAAATCAAGTAAAATGATCAATGGCTACAAGGATGGATACATCGGGAACTACACTCAAGTAATGATCCAATGTATTTTATGATTTAACAAATATGATCGAGTTTGTGTTAATTAGCCACGGATAATAATTCTTAATTAGCTTCTTCCGAAAACTAACAATACTTCCCAATTGAACTATCCCTAAAACAATTAAGAGATTAAGCACACCCGGAATGAATACAAGTAGTTCAATCCTAACACTAGGTAGAATCTATAAAATGAGGGTCAACGCCTCAAGTTCTTGTTAATTAATCTATCCCAGCCCCAAATTATCTTTTCTAAAATTAATTCGGAGTTAATGGGTGAGTCCTAGGGTTAGCTAATACCTTTGGAAACATTAAAGAACAAGAATAATTAAAGTAACAATAACTCACTTCATAAATATATAAAAATCATTCAATACATAAGCACAACAAGGTATTTAATCCACACTTTAAACATGAATATTTCCATAAACAAGATTCAAGTGTTGAATAAAATAATATACACATAGATATACAATACAAAGCAAGAAAATAAATAAATAAACATAAATGGGTAAGAAAATCTTAACCACGAGCTTGAAATCTTCAAAACCCAAGTGTGTGTGCAAACCCTAGCTTCCAAAACGTGTTCTTTCTTGTGTGTGGAACTGAAAATAAGCCAAAGATGTTCTGCCCAAGTTTCTTTACAAATGAGCTGATTTGGATATTAAAGGGTTTGGGGTAAAAAATGTGAAATTCCGGAACTGCGCAATTTTCACACCCAGTTTCTCCATCACGTTCGTGCTCATGCCTTCGCGTTCGCGAAGGCTTACTTTCATTAGTCAACGCGTTTGCATTTACATCTTCGCGTTCGCAAAGGTTCATGTTCTGCTTCATCCTGTTTGCGTGATATAGTTCGCGTTCGAGAAGGTTTATGTCCTATTGTATCGCGTTCACATAGTGTACTTCATGTTCGCGAAGGACTAGCTGCCTGCTTCTTCGCAAACTTCTTCGCGTTTTCGAAGAGTAAACCACTAGGCAGTTTCTCATTGTCCATTTTTGCTCATTTTTGACTTGTTTTCACTTGGTTTCTTTACCATTACTTCTAAATCACATATAACCTGTAAAATAAAAGTAAATAACATTAAATACACGATTTTATCACTCAAGCATAGCAAAAGTATAGGTTTAAAGAGAAGATAATTTGGTAAAATACTAACTTATCAAACCCCCAAACTTAAACTATTGCTTGTCCTCAAGCAATGAAAGCGACAAAATCTCCTCCCAAGTAGTTAACTCAACAATGTATCCATATCATACCAAGCCAAATAGGTCTACTATAAGCACAAAAACATGAATTTGATTGGTACCAACAATTACTCCAAAGCATATGAATTATCAAGCACTTCTTATGAACTTGATTATACTTCAAGTGCTCAAACACTAATGCAAATCAAAGTAGCAATCAAGTCATGACACTAAAGTTTCAAAATTTGCCTCTCTATCACAATCAACTTTCTTTGGTCATTCCTTCCAATTGAAAATGAGATTAAATTCACAACTCAAATCTCATGTGTCCTCTCATTTAAGAGAGGATCCCACACTTATAAATCTTAATTCAAAAAAAAAATGGGATATCAAATGGAAATAATTAACTCTCTCTCAAAAAGATATTCAAATGCATACAAATAGTACCATAGGCTTGCTCTTCATGTATTCCTCCACTAATATAGACAACTTGGTTCAAAATCAACTAGTACTTAAAGGGTTGTAGTTTAGGCTTTTGGTTAAGGTATGACACAATTTTGGTTAAAGTGACTCAAAACCTCCCCAAGCACTACAAAATTTACAATTAATGTCCACTTCCTTCAAAAATATTTTCCATCCTTTCTTCACTTTTCATTCTACACCTAGTCTTCCCTGTATTCACAACTTCTTAACATCCCTTTATTCTTTATAATTTTTTTTTCGTTTTCTTTCTTTTTCAAAATCAAGGAAGGACTTTTTTCCTACCTTAGGCTTTTAGCCTATGTTTACACTTTCAAAGTACTTAGGGAGGTAGGGTGCCAAAAGCTAGATCAATTAAGAATAAAGGATTTAAGCTTGTAATATAGTTGCCAAAGAATAAGGTTAAAGGCTCAAAATGGGTTGAATAGGGGAAATATTCAAGGCTAGGAAATGTATGTGCAATGGTGGTCCAAGGAAGGCCTAATATCATTTTTCAAGCCAAGTTAGTCTATAATTTCACCTTGAAGCACATTCTGTACATGTTCTAGACTACAAGTAATGCAAAAGAACCCATAATAAATATCACCACATATGTCACATGAACACTCAAGTGGAATAGAAATCCAAAATTCAATTGAAACCAATGACTCAAAGAGGTTAAATATAGCATAGGAAGCTATTTAGTGAATTAAGGAGACAAAATTTGAGTCTAAAAGTCATTACATCTTTACTTCACTTATTTTTCTTTTTCAATCAATCAAAAATTCATATGTCGAGGTTTAAACTATGTTGGTATCAAGCAGGCCACAACTTGGTCGATGGGCACAAACCCCAACTCAAACCATTTATTTTTCCAAAATTAATAAAAACTATATCTAACTACAAGACTAATTCCCTTAAGAAAGTTGTCTATCTATCCATCATCGGAAAAAGTCGACAAAAATTTTCTACAATTACCCGGTTTAAGAAGAAAATTGGCATCCTTGGAAAAAGAACCGTGGTATGAAGAAAACCAAGGATATCGCCACTAACATAAAACATACTATACAAAAAAAATTACATGAAAATACAAGAAGCTAATAAAAAATTAAGAAGGTAATACACATCAAGTAACTAAAATTACGATACTAATAAAAAGATATTAAGAAGCTAATAAACATACTAATATAATACATCACATGAAAATACACTAACAACTACAATACCAATCTGCCATATATTCACAATTATCCCAGAACAATAGTTATACAATAATAACAGTTATACAAGAAGCCACCCTCAACTAAAGATGTTGCGATGTCCCCAATGCAACTAAACATAATAAAGTAAAATGGTGGAAAATGCTCCCTGAATACTGCATCAGTCAGAACAGGAGGTGGTGGGAAATTTTAGCTCCAAGTCTGCATCATCATCATCCTCCGAGTCATGTGAACCATAAAATGTGCTCAGAATTTGTATCATCTTGGACAGCAACTTGCTTTTCTTCTTTTCATGCTCCTTGAACTTTCTCTGCCTCTTTTCAATCTTTCCTTCACGGTGACTCATGTTATCCAACCTGGTGTTAATGGCCTCCATCTTGTTCATAATTTATTTTTGCTCTTTGACCAAATCCGCCATGGATGGTCGGGCAGCAGCTCCAGTAGATGTGCTAGCCCCAGTTGGGCCAGTGGGAAGGCCAGCTATAAGCTGCCTAACATGCACATCTACTCCATATATCTAGCTGGACAAGTGGCACATAGAGTGAGGACACGACTAGAGTGGTCCCATGGGGTCAAAGGACCTTCATGAAGGTGCAAAGGATCCAGTGGGATCAGTGGTGGCCTCAGAAAATTGCCTAAATGAAGAGGAAGCAACATCAATTCTCCTCTTTTTCTGTTTTTCACTGGGTCCCCTATTCAGCAAGGGATGGATCATCGGATTTCCTGGACCATTCTCAACATCATTGGGGCAATTAAGCACCCCAGCATCATAGCAAAATCTAGTGATCAAGGATGGAAAGAACAGGCTCTTGGACCGCCCATGAGTAGCTAATGAAAATTGCAGGCTTTCTCTTGTCCAGGTCTAAAGATATGTGCTTGTGCAATTTCATTATGATCCGGTTCCATTTTAAGCCCAAAGAACCTATAAAATAGACCAACAATTTTAAAATCTCATACAAACATTGAAAAAAATGTATTAGAAAGTATTTAGGTCGAAGAAATGGGCGAAAAAGTTCCCGAGCAGAGTTGTGCGAAGCTAATATTTTTTTCCATTTTTGGGATTGCCAGCCATTGCTCTTCGCTTTCACGGGCATACCACTGCATTTGCGAAGAGTTAAAAAAATTTGCCCAGACTCATACCTTCGCGTTCGCGAGCATACTATCGCGTTCGCGAAGGTCAAATTGTCTGTCCCTACTATTATGCCTTCGCGTTCGCGGGAAGACTCTCACATTCGCGAAGGCCATCTTCCTCGCTCAGATTATTTTTTCTTTGAGGCATTTCTTCAAATAGTTGGGGTGCCCTCGTTTCTTTGTTCAATTAAATACAACTTTGAGAACAAATTTCCCCAATTTTTTTTCTCAAAAAATAAACACTCACACTCAACCAATCCTCACCCAACAAGTAACAACCAATTTCAAACACAAATATGCAAATTCATGCTTAGAATTTGAACCCTAAGGACCAAACAATGAGTGTTCTTCTATTGTTTGACAATTCACACCAAGAAGGGGAAGAAAGATTTAAGAGGAGAGCGAAGAAATCACATACCTTGAGATTTTAGACGGAAAATTAACACAAGACTTTGAAGATTTTAGATGATTTGATTTTTTTTGGGCTTAAGGGGTAGAGGGAAATGTTTTTTTGATCAAAGGGGTGAATTTTCTCGTGTTCAGCAGCTAATTTGTATTTACCCTTAACCGACCCTACGCGTTTGCGAGGTTACGCGAAGGGTGAAAATTGTTGAAGGCCGCAAACGCGAGTGGACAGCACGTGAACGCGGAGGTTTATAATTTTCTAAACCTATGCGAACGCGAGTGTTATATGTGAATGCGAAGAGTAACTTTTTCCTACACTTCAACAGTTGTGGCAGCTATTGGTTTTGGCTCTCCGGACCACTCCGACATTCTCAAATCAACTCCAAAAAATCTAAAATTTGGCAGATTAGTCACAAATAATATTCTAAGATATTCTAAAAGAGAAAATTTCAGAAATGACTAGAAAAATTTGAAAAACTATGGGTTGCCTCCCACCAAGTACCGCATTTAATATAGTATCACGAAACAAAGTAACTTTACCACTTTTCTTGCCACATGGATGATATGAACTGGGCACCTAGCTTGGAATCAAGTTTGTGACCACGAGAGATTGGGGGGAGGGGGTAAGTCGATGATCAAGCCAAGCTTTAAATTCTTCATTTTGCATTTCTTGGCTTTCATGTGAGGAATGTCATTTTGCTCTCTTATTCCCTCAAATTGTAAGATGTATGGTTGTTGCCTTTCCTCCTCACAAACCCTCATTGACTTGTGTAGTTCAATTCCCATATCACCACATAATTTCAATGTTGAAAAATGCTTGGAATGTGACTTCAAACCTCCAACTTGCAATGTTTCTCGGATTTTGACCTCCTCTTTTTCACCTGGATTGGAGTGAATCTCAACCATATTTTCATTTACACCGGTTGACTCTAATTCCATTTTTTTCTCCGCATCATTAACATTCATGGATTCGGTTGGCGGATTTTCAATTCTTGAATCCTCAAAGTAAAGCTCACTTTCCTCCTCGGAATTTGGCTTTTCTTGGCTTTCTTCCACACTCTCAAGTTGGTGGGCACAGTGAGCCTCAACCAATATTTGCATTTGATCCTCCAAAGTGTGAATATGTTCATCATTGTAAGAAAAACCTTGTTTCAAATCCTCGAGTGCAAAGTTGTGCTTCTCCTCATTTTCAAGAATGGTCTCCAACATGAGCATCATCTTCTCATCTTGAGAATTTCTGAGTTCTTCTTGGTTTTGCATATCAAGTGCCAAGAAAGGATTTTCGGTTTCCACGTCTAAGTAAAATTCTTGGCTCGTATTAACTTCTAAGGCTTTTTGGACCTCTAAAGCTTCAAGCATTTCTCCCATTTGTGAATGCAACCTTTTAAGTGCCAAGTCATTTTGGAGACTATTCTCCAAAAGCTCCTCCAAGGCACTTTGTTCTTTGTTTCCTCCTTCAAGTAGGCACTCCAACATAAGCTTGAACTCTCCATTTCGGCCATGCTCAACTTTTTCCACTTCCATAGCCCTATAATTTTCATCACAACAAGTAGAATCATCATAGCAGGGATTTGGGGAAGGGAAGGACCAATAAGCACAATCATCCAAATGACCATTTTGAAAACCAAACTTATCACAAATACTCCAATCATGGGTTTGAGATTGTGTGCACAATCCTCCCCCCCCCCAGGAGAATTTAAATAATTTTGCCACGAGTGTGGTCCTCCACAATAAGGACAAGCGCCACCAAAGTATGAACAACTGCTCTCCGACCAAGTATCATTAAATGATGCCATTTTCAAAATTAAGAAAATAAACAAGAAACAAATAAGAAAAATAGACCAAGGTAAGAAAAATAATTACATAAACATTCAAAAGTTTGGACCAAAGCACTTACACTTATTTCTCAAACAACCTACATTACGCCAAATCGTTCCCCGACAACGACGTCAATTTTGGTAGCATCCAAAGCCACTACTAAAAAGTAAATGGATACGGTCGCATGCAATATAATTTACCCAACTATGAGTCGGGGTCGAATCCCACAAAGAACAATATATAGGCGATTAGGAATGTAAGAAAATTATCACTTATTGCGCAATGCCAAACACTAAGATTTTAGTTTTGAAAATATTTTATACCTAAATGCAGAAATGTAAACTAACCTAGAAAGCAAGTAAAATGATCAATGGCTACAAGGATGGATGCATCGGGAACTACATTCAAGTAACGATCGAATGTATTTCATGATTTAACAAATATGAGCGAGTTTATATTAATTAGCCACGGATAATAATTCTTATTAGATTTTTTTGAAGACTAGCAAGACTTCCTAATTGAATTATCCCAGAAACAACTAAGAGATCAAGCACACCCGGAATGGCTACAAGTAGTTCAATCCTATCCCTAGGTAGAATATATAAAATCAGGGTTAACGCATCAAGTCCTTGTTAATTAATCTTTCCCAACCCCAAATTATTGTTTCCAAAATTTAAATCGGAGTTAATGGGCGAGTCCTAGGGTTAACTAATCCCTTTGGAAACATTAAAGAACAAGAATAATTAAAGTAACAATAACTCACTTCATAAAAGGATAAAAATTATTCAACACATAAGCACAACAAGGTATTTAATCCACACTTTAAAGATGAATATTTTCATAAACAAGAGTCAAGTGTTGAATAAAATACTACACTTAGATATACAATACAAATTAAGAAAATGAAGAAATAAACATAAATGGATAAGAAAATCTTAACCACAAGCTTGAAATCTTCAAAACCCAAGTGTGTGTGCAAACCATAGCTTCCAAAACTTGTTCTCTCTTGTGTGTGGAACTGAAAATAAGCCAATGATGTTCTGCCCAAGATTCTTTACAAATGAGCTGATTTGGGTATTAAAGGGTTTGGGGTCAAAAATGTGAAATTCCAGAACTGTTCAGTTTTCATGCCCAGTTTCTCCATCGCGTTCGCGCTCAAGCCTTCGTGTTCGCGAAGGCTTACTTTCCTTAGTCAATGCGTTCGCATTTACATCTTAGCGTTCGCGAAGGTTCATGTTCTGGTTCATCGCGTTCGCGAAGGTATAGTTCACGTTTAATCCACACTTTAAATATGAGTACTTCCATAAACAAGGTTCAAGTGTTGGAAATAAATACTACACACTTAAATATTCAATACAAAGCGAGGAAATGGAGAAATAAACATAAATGGGTAAGAAATCCTTAACCACAAGCTTGAAATTTTCAAAACCCAAGTGTGTTTGTTCAAACCCTAGCTTCAAAACTTGTTCTTCTCTAGTCTATGGAACTGAAAATAAGCCAAAGATGTTCTGCCCAAGATTTTTCCCAAATGAGCTGATTTGGGTATTAAAGGGTTTGGGGTAAAAAATGTAAAATTCCAAAACTGCCCAGTTTCTCCATCGCATTCGCGCTCAAGCCTTCGCGTTCGCGAAGGCTTACTTTCCTTAGTCAATGCGTTCGCGTTTACATCTTCGCATTTGCGAAGGTTCATGTTCTGCTTCATCGCGTTCGCCTGGTATAGTTCGCGTTCGCTAAGGTTTATGTCCTGCTGTATCACGTTCACGAAGGTGTAGCTTCCTGCTTCTTTGCGTTCACGTAATACCTTCGCGTTCGCGAAAAGTAAACCACTGGGCAATTTCTCATTGCTCATTTTAGCTCCTTTTTGACTTGTTTTTACTTGGCTTCTTCACCATTACCTCTAAATCATATACAACCTGTAAAATAGAAGTAAATGACATTAAATATACGATTTTATCACTCAAACATAGCAAAAGTATAGTTTTAAAGAAAAGATAAGTTGGTAAAATACCAATTTATCAACGACACGCTAGAGCTCAAAACGACCGGTCGGGTCATTACATTCTCTCCCACTTAAACATACATTCGTCCCCAAAAGTGCTAAGAACTGCTGGAGTTGTCCGAAATCACTGTTTCACACCTCGTGAACCTACCCGTGCTACCATGACTCAGTTGAGCACATTAGCTCAAGCTAATATGAAGATATCATGTTTTATTTTGGCAAATAAGCCTTAGAGGCCAGTTCCAACATCCGGAATTCTCTGCCAGGCCTGCTTCCAACATGCATACACCGTATCAATCACCACACGATGTACCAGAACATGACTGCATACCTTTGCTGAATTCATACAATGCACCGCATCATTCACATGACCATAATAACATTCTCTACTCATAACAGCCAACATTCTCTGAATTTGATGCTCAAAATGCACCTTATGATGTATATAAGTCTTGTTCCAACTCTTGCAATACCGCCACGACGAAAGAGATATGTAGAAATTAATAACCAACCACTGAGTGAAAAAATCAATGAATCTCTCCTCTTGACTAGAATCATCACCCCCTTATGAACCAAATAATGGTATTTGCTCTTTAATATACTTCATGCAATCCGATCGCACTGATCCCTGACACAAATATCTCGTCTTACCCAGTATGAGCTACTCAGGCAATAAGCTACTCCAGACATGACCAAAAGTCTCATATGATGCCACACTGTGCCAATAAGCTACAAACTCGAACGTGATGCATAAAGAAAATGAACTCTGGAAGGGACTCTCAACCCATGTAACTAATTGGACAGCCGAAAAAGTTTTATGAACCTTCCTCAGAAAATGGGAAACAAAACACTTAAACTAGAATATAGGGGACTGTACTCAACATCACACTATTGCGGCGTGCAACCCGATCCAAACAACATACCCGTGGCAGCGTGCCACCCAATCCACACATAAAATCTATATAAAGAGATACTTACCGAGCTAAAATGCCCATTACTACAAAATACGCGAATATTGGCCACGAGCACGCTAAGTGCATAATACCATCCCTGGGGAGACAGATAGTGCCCTACACTACAAAACTCAAGCACAACTAAGGTGCGATATATGATCTGAATCTCGAGAGCCCATCCTGCTTACATAACATCGTCGCTACGCGGAACCTCAACACATAAGAAATTTATCATGCCATTTCAAAACTCACATGGCACAATATAGTTTACATGAAATAGCCGATGACAAAACAACATCCAACGTCTGAATAGTCCTACATAAGGAGCGCTATGCTAAAATGAATACATTTGGCCTGATATTGAGCCCACGTTCATATCTAATTCCATCCACAGACCTCAAGCCATTTCTGATCCCACCGTACTAGGCTAATAACCTTTCAAAGGTCCACAATAACCTTTTTTTTCCATAACACAAAAGAACATCCATCATAACCGGAACAAACTTCCACAGTCCACAACCAAATGAATCGAGCGCTCTCTAGGCATAAATTCTCAAATTAGTGATATTACCACAATCTTCATACTTGGTTTAAATCTTTTACCAATCAAGTGACTTCATGTCACACTTATTATCTTCCCGTGAGATGCGCTCCCACGACTTTCCGCACCAGGTAACAAGTCTGCACACCTATACCACCAGCCACACTAATGTTGTGAAGCGAATCAAGGATCCGCAAATCAATATATGAAGCCTCTTACACAAGGCACTGATCTCAAGTGATGCTAAAGACGATACAACCTACTTTAACCATCTAAATCCTTTCCTGCTCACCCGAGCTCGTGACATCCTCGTCAATACCGAACTGCAACCTTAATCCTTAACTTTCAAATTTCATGCCGCTCACCGCACCTACCTTACCAATACGCGAGAACCCAAGAATTTCATCATAACTCCTAAACCACTAATATGATACACACTTCACTTTGTAGAAACCTTTCACTTTAATCATTTCAGGAGAATCATTGCAACACATGATTGAATTCTCATAACCATAGAACATGCAAATTTTTAAGTAGTGGTCTAAACCACCATAACCCTTTTGGGATCCACCTGTACATAACATGCCGTAATACTTGAATACTTACAAATAAAACCAATCACGGTGGCCATCAAGCCTCACAAGTACCGCCACAAATCACGTGCATAATCTAATCACGTTAAAGGAACTGATCACTGCCACCATCATGCCAATTCAACCCTGGCTAAATGATCCGACTTTTTCTAACTTATCCTTAACTTTTCTTAGAAATAATAATAACTCCAGTCCACACATAACAAGCTCAATCCACACTCATCCTTAGTGGCTTTGTATCACAAGACCATGCTGTCTCAAATCCTACGAACCATCTCATAGCCTCCTTGTGCGCATGTTCGCATCATCGACTGATATACCCACTCTGATAATTCCTCTACTAATCCAAAGTCATGTTCTCTCATTCCTCCAAATTCTACACTACAAACCGAAGATATCATAGAAAATTCCAAGCCTCTTTTTATAATCCGCTACAAAAGCTCGATTTTTAACCATGCTGCAGGCTTGAAATCCTTAGGCACCACATTTTAACCTTTGAATTCACTAGGACCGTTGTTGAGAGTCACCCAATATGACTTGTTCCCGAAGATAATCAACTCCAAGGCTCTGCTAGCATATGAACACCCACTCAAAAAGACAACCAGCTGAATAAACTTTATTGTACATCACCTCCACTCGAAACATAACTTCTGAGCCTTCCAAAACCTGAACATGAACCAATAAGGACCAATATAGCACACATTCCTCAATGTTTTTCTCAAATTACCATTGATGTTTTCTTTCCTTAGTCGTAATAACCCAACAATATATCGATAAACAGAAATCTCACAAATAGACGATCTTGTAATCCAACCGTAGGCGGTGGGACTCTCCCACTTAGCTTAAAGCTATCATTGCAAAACTCTTGAACCCGCCAAGATTCCTTACCCCCTATTGACATGATCTTGCTCAATCAAACCACCAAATTCCTCGAAATCCTTATGTTAAACCTTTTATGAACACTCTGAATCACTAGTCATATTCACATATTCGACCTCTTGCTAGATAGCCAGTAGAATTCTTCGTAGGAGCTTCGTCAACACTACGCGACCGCTAATCGGATCACAAGAGATAACCCTACATGTGGAAATTACATGCCGACATCTTCCAATGTCGCTGCACTGGGTACTATTACTAAAAAATCAGTAACACATCCTGAGCCTGTGCTCATTCACTAATTGTACAAGTCTGTTCACCCTCATGGACATTAACTAAATATGTGACAATATTTTCCAATTCAAAGTCATGTTGTATCCTTCTTCATATCAAGAAACTCCTTCCTATTGCATCAAATCTCCCGTCGTATAATAGCCAACATTTCAAATTATGTCCGTAGACCCAATCACTCTCCACCCTGAATCCCAAATCACTCTAGAATTTTCTCAAGGTGTGTAGTCATCCTACTATAGAACCCATATGGTACTCTGCCACTCTCCAACTTTGGTCAGACTCACTCCTTTAAGCAGCTACTCGACTCCTGTTTCTCACACTTGGCCTTCTAGAAGTTTAACCACCGCAAGGCACCTCCCACACGTCCTTCCTCATCCTTCGCTGCCCAGCTGTTGCCTTAAATCAAAATTTATCTCTATAGCACTTGAACCAATAGATTGTTACTAACTATAAACCTCTCCAAAGATCATATTTCTTGAGCCATCGACACCAGAAACACTGATTCAAATCCTGAATCATCATATACCGCAATCTCCGACAGCCGCTTTCCCGACTCTATTTCAAAATACCCTGCCCCAAAGTCGAATTGAAGAAGACCATTAGACCGGCGAACTCCACACATTCAATCAAGGACGACGATGTTTCATTGTCGAATTGATCTCAAAGTTGGACACCATATTTCAAATGAAAATTCCACCACACTCGAAAATACCAAGTATCATTACTCCATCAACCCAAATTTGAGCGTTCGTAGGCCGATTGCCTTTCCTTCGCTGGAAATAAAATACTGAATCTCAGAATCATGCATTGAGTAAATCTCCTTTTAAGTCATTCAGAGCCCCAACACATAGGCAAGCATCCTACCATCGCATCAATACTGTGTGATTACTATTCATGAGCATCATAGCAACATGTGCATAGCCTCAAAACTCTTAGAATTACAGCTACTGAGCTGAAATGATATAATATCCTTCTGCAAGTCGACAGAAATAGTCCAATAAACTACGCAGAGAGAAACATCTCGCACTACATCTGTAGTACCATTTTATTTTCCTCAATTCCCAATTTATAACCAGCGCTTTACATTGCGTAAGATTGAATAGGAAGGAAATGAAGGCATAAGCCCCAAGGGAATCAAATCGCACGATGAGGAATCAAGAAGTGAAGTGCTCGTAACACCCCTGTAGCCTCACGAAGATAAGTACAAACGTCTCCGTACTGATCCGTAAGACTCTACTAGACTCGCTCATGGCTTGTGAGACCTAAGGGAACCTAGTACTCTGATTCCATGTTGTCACGACCCAAACTCCGTAAATGGATGTGATGGCGCCGGACACCACTGTCGGGCAAGCCAACACTAAATGGTTAATCTAATCCTTATTTTTAATATTTTTAAAATCATAAATTTGCTTCAATTTAATTAGTGAAAGATGAATTTTACAAAATAATAATAATAATATTTTCCAATTTCAATACTAAATATCCCATAATTATCCTAGAACCAAGTGTCACAAATGCATGAGCATTTATTAGGAAATAAAATAAAATACAGTAATTGTCCGAAATACAAATTGGACAGGAGAGCAATATATAAATACTCCGAAGGAGACTCTGCTGATTATAGATCTTACATAAGACGCAGCTCACCTAAATTCCCGCATTAACCACACTGCTGCGCCCATGAGGCCACTAGACATACATGCACACGTACAACAAAATGTACAACAAGTGTAGTATGAGTACGAAAATAACACGCACCCAGTAAGTATCTAGTCTTATCTCAAAGAAGTAGTGATGAGAGGTCGACTCCGACACTTACTAGTGGTCCAACAGTAATCTACTAATAATATATTTAGTCGTGGATTTTATTAAAACGGCTGTGAATTCAAGATAAATCATGGAGTAAGTAAACAATCCTCCTGTTAATAAGGAATTTCCAAATTTATTTTCATCATTTATAAGTTTATGTCAGGCCAGGAAGGCAATATCATTAGTTATAAATTAAAAGGCAAGTAATACAAGCATGTACAAATTATGTCGAGGTCGTACGACCCGATCCAACATAATATTAAAATGTGCACTGCTAGAGGGTAGTATGGCTCAAACCATAGATGCATCTATTTATATACCGAGGTGTTAGGCCCGTTCCAAAAAAGATAAACACATTCAAACGGACATCGATAACATTGAAATGCACTTCAACCCAAATTTATAAATTTCTTCCAAAATGCCAACTTCCACAATAGACGTTGAAATTCTCCCAGGTCATCTAAAATTTGATTCAGACATATGCCCAAGTCTAAAATTATCATACGAACCTGCTGAACCTTCAAATTCCGATTCCGAGGTCGTTTAATCAAAAATCCAACCTTAGTCAATTCTTCCAACTTAAAGCTTCCGAAATGAGAATTCTCTCTCCAAATCAACTCTAAACTTCCGAAATTCCAGTTATGACTAGGCGTACAAGTCATAATACATGAAGTGAAGCTACTCAAGGCCTCATACCATCGAACAACGCACTAGAGCTCAAAATGACCGGTCGGGTCGTTACAAACTCTCCCACTTAAACATACATTAGTCCTCGAATATGCTAAGAACTGTAGTTGTCGAAAATCACTGTTTAACACTTCGTGCACCTAACCGTTCTACCACAACTCGGTTGAGCATATTTGCTCGAACAAATCTGAAGATTCTCCCTTTTTACTTAGCCAAATAAACCTTAGATCCAAATTCCAACACCCGAAAAATTCTACCAAGCCTGTTTCCAACATACGAACACCATATCAACTACGAACCTCAAGCTGATTTTGATCGTACCGCAATGGGCCATGTCACGACCCTAGTTCACCAATTGTGAACACGTCATGACGACACCTAGTCTTCGCGACCAGGTAAGCCTAACACCATGCGGAAGTAATAACAATTGCAAAATTTATAATCAAAACTAAAATAACAGGAACAATGTATACAGTTGCTGCCTGGCACATACACTTTAATACTAATACTGAGGAAACCTCCAAGACCCGGAAACCCACGGGCAACACAGGCTAAAGGACATAAACTATGGCTCTATCGTCCAGAAATATCTATACAACCGAAACAAAAGAAATGAAACTACTATCTATAAGGAGGAGTAGAAGGAGACTCCTCGGATCTGCGGATGCGGCAGATGCATACCTCAAGTCTCCCAACGCAGCTCTGAAATCACCGATAATGCGCTCAGTCCGAAACACCTGGATCTGCACAACAAAAGTGTGCAGAAGAGTAGCATGAGTACACCACAGCGGTACTCAGTAAGTGCCAAG
>MU775398.1:0-15579 GCA_026770625.1 Nicotiana glauca | reverse complement strand
TTGTTTGTTTACTTTGGGACTGCGGGTTCGATTCCCGATAGATCCCCCTACACTTTTACTTTGGGACTGCGGGTTCGATTCCCGATAGATCCCCCTGCATATTGATGGTTGGACTACGGGACGGTATCCTGGGAGATCCACTGGACATATGAGAAGAAGGACTACAGGACGGTATCCTGGGAGATCCTCGTGGTTATCGCTGGTTTTGAGCTGTACACACCCCGTGTTTACCTTGTTATTGTGTAGTTGTTGTTGCCTCGTAGACCTGTCTTAGTTTACTGCTGTACTCATTATTACTGCCATTTCTTTCATATTGTGAATTTATTATTATATTTTTACCTCAGTAGGGCCCTGACCTTCCTCGTCACTACCCAACTGAGGTTAGGCTTGGCACATACTGAGTACCGCTGTGGTGTACTCACGCCCCTTCTGCGCATGTTTTTCATGTGCAAATCCAGGTTCCTCCACCCAGGCGCACTATCAGCGAGGCGGAGAGATCTAGCGGAGACTTCGAGGTATATCTATAGCGTCCGCAGACCGGAGAGTCTCCTTCCTTATTCTATCTGTAGTGTTTAGATTCTATCGTACTTTTGATGTAGACATTCTGGAGATTAGAGCATTTACAGTATTTCTTTTAGTCTGTATTTCCCGTGAGTTTTCGAGTTTTGGGATTGAGTTGTAGACTTCCGCATTTCTTTTGAGTTGTATAGGCCGAGCGGCCTTGTATTCAGTCATTATTTTAATATGTTCAGTTTAATTAATTATTCCGCAAGTTAGGTTATTGTTTCCGCATTGCTAGACTTACCTAATTATAAGGACTAGGTGCCATCACGACATGTTCATGGAGGGTGAACTGGGGTCGTGGCATTCAATGTGTATAAAGAGCGCAGAAACATTAGGCATGCGAGGTTAAACCAATTTAGAAATGAGAACCAGACAAAACACATAGCAGATAACCTTAGAAGAAACATTCAGAAACCTCAAAAGAAACCAAGATTCCTGACATGCAAGTTCTAGAATGTCACAAAAGGTCACAGAGATATGCAGACATGCATAAACAGAAACAAGAGAAACCACAAGCATTAAAACAAAGGTATGCAAGAACATGATCAGCGGAACTTTTAGAAACAAAATTAAAGCACGGGCCTGAACACATATAGCAAAAAGTAAGTCAACAACCTAGGCTAGCATGTGAACATAGAATGTAAAAGAATCTCTGTAGAAATCCGGTAAGAAACAAGAGAACAGCCTTGAACATAATAGGAAATAAAACAACGAGCATAAACATACATAAAGGAGAGTAAAAGAATCAGAAAACACTTTAGGAGCCATTTTCAGAAAACCCTAAAATTGATTTGAACAGTTTTGAAAGAGGAAATTTGGGGAAAAACTCTAAAATGTTACCAACAACATAGATCTAGCACAGATCTAAAAGAAGAAACGAAAAGGAACCTCAAATAGGCTAGGGCTTCTGGGAACCCTAAAGGACGAGAAAGGCTTGGAAGTTACGAGAATGGATCTGAGTTGATAAGGTCGAATCCAGGCTCAATAGGCCAAGATACGCCGGAGCAAGGCCGGAAACGGCCAAAGAATCCCGAATCGACCAAGGTCTGGATGAAGACCCTTGAGGTCTAGCCTCAAATCTTCAGTGAGCAGGCGTGTGGGAGCAGTAGGTGGTGAGTAGAGGTCGTCCATGGTTAGATTAGCCATGGATTCCGGTGATTTGAGGTCGAAAAGGGGATAGGCGGCTATTAGAGTTTCAGGTGGGTGAGAGTGTTTGAGAAAGATGAGGGATTAGAGGCAGCGGTCTTTGAGAGAATGGGGAGGGTTTGGGGGGTCGTTGGGAATTAATTAAGGTAAGGGGGAGTCTGGGCCGTTGATCAAAATGATCTACGGCTCATATTAAAAGGGACACGGGCCAGTTCGGGTGATTGGGTCAGGGGTCGGGTTGGCATGGTAGTTGGGCTGGGCAATTTGGGCTTGAATTTGGGGGGTGAATTGGGTGCAAAAATAGGCTGAAATTGAAACACAATTGAGGCTAAATCGTAAATAATCACTTTTCCCATTTTTGTTTTATAAAATAGCAATAATGATGCTAAAAACAAATTACAAGTACTGGGTAAACAAATATTATATAAACAATAGTTTAAAAATGCTGGGATTAATTTTATAATTATAAAATGCTATCAATTAGGAAATAGGCTATAATTGCAATTATAGCCTATTTCCTAATTGATAGCATTTTATAATTATAAAATGCTATCAATTAGGAAATAGGCTATAATTGCAATTATAGCCTATTTCCTAATTGATAGCATTTTATAATTATAAAATGCTATCAATTAGGAAATAGGCTATAATTGCAATTATAGCCTATTTCCTAATTGATAGCATTTTATAATTATAAAATGCTATCAATTAGGAAATAGGCTATAATTGCAATTATAGCCTATTTCCTAATTGATAGCATTTTATAATTATAAAATGCTATCAATTAGGAAATAGGCTATAATTGCAATTATAGCCTATTTCCTAATTGATAGCATTTTATAATTATAAAATGCTATCAATTAGGAAATAGGCTATAATTGCAATTATAGCCTATTTCCTAATTGATAGCATTTTATAATTATAAAATGCTATCAATTAGGAAATAGGCTATAATTGCAATTATATGCAATTTAGCTTTAAAAATGCCAAATGAATTTGTAAAAAATGTGCAGAAATCACCTTAATTATATTTGGTATAAATATGAGAATAAAAGAAGCTATTCACCAAAATGATAGTTTTGGAAGTAATTACTGAATTCTGTGGTATAAAAAAAATAGACGATAAATCGATTTAAAAATTATTAAAAATTTGGAAAAGTACCAAAACTCCTTGGTGTGCTTATATATGCACATATATGTTATTTTGAAAGTATTTTGGATATAAAAATACTTAAGGAAAAATTGGGTATCAACACCTCCGATCTGCATTAGAGTCATTTTTAAACTTATCCTAATTTTTATCGCGACCCCGTCCTTGATTGGCACCGAAGAGCCAAGCTGGTCGTCCTCTATCCTTATTTTTGACTCATAGTGGTTATGGACATCTGCCTATATGGTTTCCTGAAACTCAATAAAGCTCTCCTTCAGTTTTTGAGATACATTGGAACTCGGTGGTGTTAGACCCTTTGTAAATTCCTCCGCTGCGCATTCATCTGGAACCGTCGGTAGCAGCATCATTTCTTTTTGGAACCGAATCATGAATTCTTGCAGTAGCTCGGATTCGCCCTGCAAAATTCCGAATATGTTTGCCTTTCTGGAACAAACCTTTCTTGCTCCAACATAAGCCTTATTGAACAAATCTGCAAGCATTTCAAAAGAATCAACTGAATGCTCAGGTAAGAGGGAGCACCAAGTAAGGGCCCCTTTGTAAGGGTTTCACCAAACATTTTCAATAGGACTGACTCGATCTCATGTTGAGCCAAATCGTTTCCTTTCACAACAGTGTTGTAGGTCGTGATGTGATCTTGCGGATTTGAAGTCCCATCATACTTTGGTATGTCTCGCATCTTGAACCTCTTCGGGATCAACTATGCCATCGCACTTGGTTTAAATGGAAATTTTGTGTACTTCTTGGAATCTGGACTCATTAACAACAGTGGCGCGCCCGGAATCTGATATGTCCGAGCATAAAACTCCTTTGCATTCTGATCTATTTGTTTGTTCATCTCTCTTATGAATCTCATGAGATCGGTTTTAAAAGAATCACTCAAGTTATTATTCCCAAATCCGCTACCAGTACCCTCGGCTCCTTCGAAGCCAACCTCATCCCTTGGGATGTTGTTATCGATCCTTTGTGCCGTCTGATTTGTGGGAGCATTAGGATGAACCGGGGCCCTCCATTGGCGTTGTTGGAAGAACCCAATAATGACTGCTTCAATTATGTCATCATATGATCTTGCCTTCAGAGGTGGTCCGTGATTGCTCTTTGCTACTTTCTAAGGAGTTTAGCTATTTTAGCAATGTTCTCGTCTTTCACATTATCACGGCTCGGGCCCCACACATATTGAGGATACTGTCCTTCACGAATCGGGTTCATCTCATCCCTATCGGTGTGGGTTCACGCTGAGACACCTCTTGCCACGACCCCAAACTGGACCTAGTCGTGATGGCGCCTCTCATGAAGATAAGGCCAGCCGACACAATTTCCCAAGTCAACCATTTTTTCATTAAAAGTTGTTTTTATACCATTTATAAACCATTAATCTCATAATGAACGTTTAAAAGAAAAATGCTGAATAATTACACAAGCCCGACATCAGGGTGTCACTAGTCATGAGCATCTACCAAGGTCTAAATACAACAAAAACAGTAAAATGTACTAAGTATAGAAATGAAAATAAGAGAAAGGAAGTGGTGCTGGGAACGTCGTACAACCACCTTGCTAACTCTGATGACTCCTCTTCTGAGCAACCAACACACGAGGTGCGGGGAGTAATGTGAGTACTCCAACCCAGTAAGTAATAAGAGTAAATAAAGACTGAGAAGTAGGAAACAATGAACCCACATTTAGGTTAAACTCAATAAGCTCAAAGGCGGCTAAATCAGAATACGAGTCAATCGCCTCTTTTGAAATCCAGCTTTTGGTAAAAATCATTTAAAATGCCTTCCGACAGATTCAGTAGGGGTTCAATACCATTTATAATAAAAGAGTTGAAAACCATAATCGGCCTCCCGGTCAAAACATAGTTCGTAAACAGCCCCTCGGGCAAAACAGGAGTCATAAACACCTCCTAACAGTAAAATGTTAGTAGAAATAATAAAAGCCAAATCAGTGATTAAGTTCTAAACATCTCATAAACCCCAGATTAAATGAAAGTTGTTTAAAACATTTATCTAACATTTTCGATAGAGGCTCAGTATAAAGATGAGTGAAAACAGTCCTTAAATCAACATATTCGATAGAAAAACGCCCTAAAAAGGAGTGAAAATCAATAAATTCATAATCAGGCCCCTCAGGAAAACATCACTCATGTGCAAGTATACAAATATCCATCGCCCCTCGGGCTAGCCTCTCAGTCACTCGTGACTCAACTTCTACAAATCAGCGCTCACACTCAGCACTCACACTCAATAGGTACCATATAGTAACCGTTGCGGCATGCAGCTCGATCCATATACCGTTGCGGCGTACAACCCGATCCATATATATAGTCGACTGCGCTCACTGGGGGTGTGCAGACTCCGGAGATACTCCTACAGCCCAAGCGCTATATCGCTGCAGCGTGCAGCCCGATCTAATATATAGATGCGGCGTGCAACCCGATCCATATACATATATATAAATATATTGTTGCGGCATGCAGCCCAATCCATAGATATATAATCCTCATAACCAGGCCCTCAGCCTCTCTTAGTCATTATCCTCAAATTCAAACTCTCGGTCTATCTCAGTTATCAACCTAACAACCAGACCCTCGGTCTATCTCAGCCATCAACCTCATGATCACTTGGACCATTAGTAAAACAGGGAACTCAGCCCAAACAGTTTTCACATTTTTTAGAAATAAAGTGATAAAGATAGATTTAAACAATAAACAGGTAAAACATGACTGAGGATATGCTTTCAAAACAAATAGAGTGAGGAAAATTAGTGAAAGTGCCCCTAAGGGTCTCAGCATGTCGGCACAAGGCCCCAAACATGGCATACAGCCCAAGATATAATATCAATCTCTAGAACATGGAATATCATAAAGTTTTAAATCAACTACGCGTCTTAACAATCATACGGGGCGGACCAATTCACAATCCCCAATGGTGCACAACTCCACGCTCGTCATCTAGCGTGTGTGTCACCTCAAAATAACACAACGATGTGTAATCTGGGGTTTCAAACCCTCAGGACAGTATTTACAATCATTACTTACCTCGATCCGGTCCAAACTCTAGCCCGCGATGCTTCACCCGCACGAATCAACCTCCGGATGCTCCAAATCTAGCTACAATCAGTACAAAATCATTAAAATATGCTAAGGGACAAAGCCCACTCAAAAATATCCAATTTACATTAAAAATCCATAAATTGCTCAAACCTGGTTCCCGGGCCCACGTCTCGGATTTCAAAAAATTTCACATCAACGGATTCCTTATCTCCCCACGAGTTCATACATACCAAGAACATCAAAATCTATCCACAAATGACCCTTCAAATCCCAAATGTTTGGTTTCAAATTTCCAAGCCCTAACTCTTATATTTTAGACTTAATTACACGATTAATTAGGTGGAATTCACACAAGAATCGAGTATTGAGTTCAAAAAATCTTACCTCCAAGTGATTCCCTTCGATTCCCTCTTCAAATCCTTCTCAAAAGCTTCAAAAATTGCTCAACAATGGAGAAAATAGACCAAAAATTGTGAAACCCATCTTTTAAACATTCTGCCCCAGGCATAAATTCCTTCTTCACGAACACGGTCAAAGCCTGGCGTTCGTGAAGCACAAACTTCCGCTGACCAAAACTCTCCTTCGCGAACGTGACCCTACCATCGCGAACGCGATGCTTCAGCCTCTCAAACTTACGCGAACTCGACAATGCCTTTCGCGGACGCAGTGCATGCTAACCCGGACCTTTACGAACGCGGGACTCCTCTTCGCGAACACGGGACTCCCCTTTGCGAATGTGAAGGCCAAACATGACGCCTCCCTTCCTGACTCTTCGCGAACGCAAGGGTCTACTCGCGAACGCGAAGACCAAAATACCTGCAACTGCTGGAACTCAAATTCTGCAACTTTCTCAACTTCAAAAATGATCCATTCAACCCCTCGAAACTCACCCGAGGCCCTCGGGACCTCAACCAAAGGCAGGAACATTTCCTAATACCATATTCAAACTACTCCAACCTTCGGAACACTCAAAACAACATCAGAATATCAAATTTGCATTGGATTCAAGCCTAAGAATCCCAAAATCTTCTAGATTACGCTTTTGATTAAAAACCCAACCAAATTACGTCTGAATGACCTGAAATTTTGCACACACGTCACAATTGACACAACGGAACTACTGCTACTTTCAGAATTTTATTCCGACCCCTATATCAAAATCTCCCATATCAACCGGAAAATGCCGAAATTTTAATTTCGCCAATTCAAGCCTAAACCTTCCACGGACCTCCAAAATGCATTCTGATCACGTTCTTAAGTCCCAAATCACCTAACAGAGCTAACCAAAGCATAAAAATTCTAATCCGAGATCAAATACAAATAAGTCAACTCTTGGTCAAACGTTTTAAATTTCAAGCTTCAAACTAAGAATTGTTCTTCCAAATTCATTCTGATTACCCTGAAAACCAAAACCAACGATTTACATATGTCACAATACATCATGAGGGGCAAATCATGACCGAGAACTGGCGAACAAAGTGCAAAAGCTAGAAACGACCGATCGGGTCGTTACATCCTCCCCCACTTAAACACGCGTTCGTCCTCGAACGTGAGCAGAGTTGTTCCAGAAGCCAACCAATCGCTGAATAACATTACCATGCATATACCCGGGGGTGATCCCACGTTACCCTATCTCATATAGGCCCGATAACACAATACAACTGAAATTTCACAATCCATCCTACCTCATTAACCTCTGAACCACATTTTCACTTCTGAAATCATCCGCAATATCAAAATCTCACACCCACACTCTGAATAAGCCCGAACTAGCTGTAGTAACCCATACTTACAACCTCAGGTGCAATCACATGATATACCACATACCTCAACCACTTGCAGCGATAACTTCTGTAGACGAGTGATTTTTGACCCTCCCTAGGATTTTTTATATTTTTAGCGCAAAATATTTAATTTACCCTTAATATAGCTATTTCAGCTATTTTTGACTCTTTCACTTTATTTTCATTACAAAAATAAAAAAATACAAAAAAAATATATACAAATTTTAGTTTATGTATTTCTCATAAACTTGAAAAATACACAAAAATAGCACCCTATTTTTAATCTTTATATAATTTCGAAAATACAAAAAAAATAGTTTCATCAATGTTTTGTGGTCATTTTAATCTTTAAAAAAATACAAAAAATAAGTATTTTATGTTTTATATTTATATAAAAAACAAAAATTACAAAAATAGTTTCATTAATGTTTTGTAGTTATTTTAATCTTGAAAATACCCAAAAAATAGTTTTGTTTTAATTGTCAGTCTCATCAATAGTTATTTTGCTTGCGTAGGATTAATTAAATAAGATTGTGTTTTTTTATCCTCAGTTCCGGGCAAAGAATAACATTTGGGTTCAAACGGCCCATTTTTAGGCCCAAAATTTGGACCTAGCCCAATACCCATACCCAAGCCCACTACCCTAAAATCCTAAACTAAACCTACCTATAAAACCCCTACTATGCTTCAGCCGTTAGACACATGGATTAGGAGGAAAATATACACATTACACAACATATACATAGAAGATCATCATCTTCTTCATCTGGTTCATGAAGAAAATACAACACAAACCCTAGCATACCCTAACACTAAAAATCCAAAAACCAACCCCCACATCCTTCACGACCACCTGAAACAGCCAGGAACGACCATCAACCTCCATCGACCAAAACCCCAAAGCCCAGCGACGCAACCAACCAGAACACCTGCTGCCCCACGTTAACCACCCAAACGACCAGCACCTCCAACCAAACAGGCCACTCACGTCCACCACGACCTCTCCAGTCGCACGACACCACTGCTGCCCATCGAACAGACCACCCTCATCGTCGCCATAGATTCCCTCCGTTCGTCGCCATATCCGTTAACCAGACGAGCTCAACCTCACTATCGAGCAACCAGCTCGTTCGCGTCGTCCTTCTTCCAGTCGACAACCCGTCAACCTCCAGTCCAAAACGAGACCAGCCGTATCGTACGTTGAGGTTGTTCGTCGAAGTCTCAGTTTGAAGGTCCGTCGAGTCTCCGTTTACGGTCCGGTTCTTCATTTCATCGCTGTCCAAGGTTTCCGGTTCGAGTTCTGTCAGGAGTTCTAGCAATTTGAGGTCCGTTATCTTTATTTGACTGTATTTGGAATGTTTAGTTTTATTCACTGTTATAATCAATTAAAAGCAATATTGTAGCTTATTTGAGATTACCATTTCTCTGTTTTACTACCTGCATGCCTTTGCTAAAATGATTAGATACATTTTTATTAATATTAAGTTGGTTCAATTGAGTCATATACATGATGTAACTGTTGTAGTGTTCATGTGGTTAGTTTTTTTAATTTCTCGTAATAGTAATAATGAGCTTCTAATTCCAATGTGTAAATATAGAAATCTGTGATTGAAAGATTCAGAGGCGTAGTTGTAGTTGTGACACTTAACTTCAAATTAGTTTTAAATACGAATATCCGTAGTTTGCTTTAGTTGAGTACAGTCCTTTAAAACTAGAACTCGAGATGAGCTTCGCTAAACAAAGAACACAAGTTGCGGGGCCCTCAATAAATAAAAATAAAATATTTAGAATTCGGGTGGGCCGTTTAGTGAATTTCACGGCACTCCCCAAAGATAATAACGCGCTAGTCACTTTAGGCGCGCTTTTAATAATTTACTTCCTTAAACACGGGTGCACATTTATGTGACCCAAATCCAAATCTCAACGAAGTCGAAATGTGTCGATAGTCGCGGGTATATTGATTGTGACGTGGTTCGAGATGCATTTTCATGACGTTGCAATTCTTTTAAATAATGAATGAGACGAGCCTCGACAAACAAAAATACATAGGCCGCAGGGCCCTCTATATGTGTTTGTAAAATGACTTAGATTTTGGCACGGGCCGTTTAGCAAAATTTCACGGCCTTACCAAAAATAATGATACGCTAGTCGCTTTAGGCGCGCCTTTAATAATTTACTTTCTTATGCTTGGGTGCACATTTATGTGACCCAAATCCAAATCTCAACGGAGTCGAAATGTGTCGATAACCACGGGTACATTGATGTGACGTGGTTCGAGATTTATTTTCGCAACATTGCAATTCTTTGTTAAAATAATAATAATAATATTAAAAGCGGTTAAAGGTTAAAATTTGCACATAAGTTAAAGCATGTTATAAATCAGATAATTTAAGCTGAATATGACAGTTGAGCGACCGTGCTAGAACCACGGAACTCGGGAATGCCTAACACCTTCTCCCGGGTTAATAGAATTCCTTATCCGGATTTCTGGTTCGCGGATTGTTAAATAGAGTCAAACCTTTCCTCGATTCGGGATTCAACCGGTGACTTGGGACACCATAAATATCCCAAGTGGCGACTCTGAATCTCTTAATAAACGAATCCCATTTTGATTGTCCTTTAATTGGAAAAACTCTCTTTACCACACCCTTCGCGGGGTGCGGTAGCGCCAAAAGGAGGTGCGACAGCTCTGGCGACTCCGCTGGGGACGTTTACCTAGAACCAGTGGTTCAGGGTTAGAAATTCGAGCTCAGAATAATTGTTGTATTTGGATTTGTCTATTATCTGATATTTTTATATGATCTGTGCTTAATGTGCAAAATGATGCTTTACCGCTTTGATATTATTTGAACTGTATATATAAACTGTGCCGAAACCCCTCTCTTCTCTCTCCTGAGGAGTGCACGCCAGTCGTGACTTCTTTCTATTAGTGTCATATCTCCAAAAATAGAACGAGGATTCGGAGGAGTTGAAAAGTCGGATGACCTTTTGGTTACCGGTACACAGATCCCATCCTCGGCTCGAATTTTCCACTCGGGTAAGCCAGGTCTAGAAAAATACACCTAGGATAAACCTAGTATAACAAAACCTCATGCCGGATCCCCAGTAGGAACGCTTATCTGCATCATGTGCATTTGACTTAGGGGACTCAACACAGGGGTTGAGTCCGTCTAGGACAGGTGTACCTGAAATAATAGACCATCTTGATGCATCTTGTGTGCTACATGTTGCATTTATTCAAGGGTAAAAGGGTCATTTGGCGGACCAATGATAGTTGAGGACAAATGGCACACCTGGTCATGCTAATCACGTTAAATAAGAAGGCTTAACGTTTTTTTTATAAGCATGATATTATTTTAATCAAAGGCATGGGGAACTATTGTGGAATCCAAGAAGTCTTGGAATTCCCACATATCCTCCATGCTTCATTTTTTGGGAAAAGCACATGGGGAACGTTTGTGGAATCCAAGAAGTCTTGGAATTCTCACATGTCCCCCATGCTTCATTTTTGGGAAAAGCACATGGGGAACAATTGTGGAATCCAAGAAGTCTTGGAATTCCCACATGTCCCCCATGCTTTATTTTTGGAAAAAGCACATGGGGAACATTTGTGGAATCCAAGAAGTCTTGGAATTCCCACATGTTCCCCATGCTTCATTTTTGGAAAAAGCACATGGGGAACATTTGTGGAATCCAAGAAGTCTTGGAATTCCCACATGTCCCCCATGCTTCATTTTTTGGGAAAAGCACATGGGAAATATTTGTGGAATCCAAGAAGTCTTGGAATTTCCCCATGTCCCCCATGCTTCATTTTTGGAAAAAGTAGATGGGGAACATTTGTGAAATCCAAGAAGTCTTGGAATTCCCTATGTCCCCCATGCCACATTTTGAAAATCAAAAAAAGAAGCATGAAAATTCAAAAAGATTTTGTACTATGTCATCATTTTTCATAAATCAGAAAATCAAAACAAAAAGAGAAAAAGAAAATTCAAAAAGATTTTGTACTATGTCATCATTTTTCATAAATCAGAAAATCAAAACAAAAAGAGAAAAAGAAAATTCAAAAAGATTTTGTACTATGTCATCATTTTTCATAAATCAGAAAATCAAAACAAAAAGAGAAAAAGAAAATTCAAAAAGATTTTGTACTATGTCATCATTTTTCATAAATCAGAAAATCAAAACAAAAAGAGAAAAAGAAAATTCAAAAAGATTTTGTACTATGTCATCATTTTTCATAAATCAGAAAATCAAAACAAAAAGAGAAAAAGAAAATTCAAAAAGATTTTGTACTATGTCATCATTTTTCATAAATCAGAAAATCAAAACAAAAAGAGAAAAAGAAAATTCAAAAAGATTTTGTACTATGTCATCATTTTTCATAAATCAGAAAATCAAAAAAAAAGAGAAAAAGAAAATTCAAAAAGATTTTGTATGTTTCGTCCATTTTCAAGAAAAAACAAAAAAATATGTTTCTTTAAATTAGTTGTTCTCGCCCGTATTCAATCGCAGAACTACGCTGGTTTGATTCTCACTGGATGTGAGATACGTAGGCAACCCTCATCGGGTCCAACCTCCCCTTTTGCAAAAATAGCCATAAAACAAAAATGTCAAAATTTTAATATTTTCGTCATAAAGAAGTCAGGTGAAGCCATTCTTGTCAGTAATAGCCGAATGTCCCTAAAAGGGCACCGGAAGGCTGCTTTTGCAAGAACAACCACCTTTCGGTCAGTTTTCGAGGTTTTGGCCGGTTAGCCACGCAACCTTAAAATCTTCGTCCCTGAGGCGCTGAAAGGCCGTGTTTGCAATATCGGGTCTTTTGTTTTAATTCGAAAAAAAAGAATGTCAAAATTTTAATTTTTGTCATAAATAAGTCGGGTGATGCCGCTTTTGTCAAATATAGCTGAATGTTCCCGAAAGGGACGCCGGAAGGCTGAGTTTGCATAAACGGCCACCTTTGATCTTTTTTTTTTAGATTTTTGGTCGATTGACCCACACAGCCTTAGAACCTCCGTCCCCGAGGTGTTGAAAGGCCGTGTTTGCAATACCATGTCTTTTATTTTAATTTGAAAAACAAGAAAAAAAAAGTCAGTGGGCAAGTGAATATCATTTGGATTTGTGGTCAAGATAAGCCGAGCCAGTTTCGGCAGTGTATTGAACCGTTCTTGCCGATGTAGCCTTAGAGTATCTTTCAGTTGTCGAAAGTCTATTTTCGTAAAAGAACGGACAAGTTTGTAAAATAATCCTTCCTGACCTCAAAATTCATGTGAAATTGAGAAGGGGCCACGTTTGCAAAAAATAGCCGTTTGGTTAAAATTGGCATATAGGGGAAGGAATTTGTCCGTCTGTTTATTTTTATTTTGTATTTTATTTGATTAGAGTATGCGGGTTGTTTGATTTTCGAGTCCGTATGTTGTCTGTTCATCAGATTTTGTTAGTTTGGTTAGTTTTTAAACCATTGTAATTGAAGTTGGTTTTATAATGAAAATTGAAAATTTTAAAAAATATATATTTTGTTTTACCTTTTATTGCCCCGAACTACGCAAGGTCTGATTCATGCGGGGTCATGATACGTAGGCAATCTCCATAAGATTCGACCACAATAAAAAAAATAAAAAAATAAAAAATAAAAAAAATAAAAAAAAAAGACATGATAGAAATGGTTAAACTGCCTAGATACATTGCATTCCAACATGCAATTGCAATATGTGTAAAACTCTAACACTGACAAGTTTGTTGTTTTTCCAGAAGTTTCAAACAGTTAGCTTGTTAGAACGTACTGGCAGATTACCATTACCAAACAAGATCCAAAGGGCCCATACTGAAAAGCATGACTAGCTCAGACCAAAATATTGAGGAGGAAAGGACGGAAAGTTAGATGCGGAAAGAGGCAATGGAAAAAATGAAAAAAATGAGACTGGAGATGAACGAAATGCAGTTAGCCTTGGCTAGGGTACAAAAGGGGCCCGAACCACCCATTACTCCTACTCTCCCACCAGGACACACGCCGAAATACCCTTCCCACGTCCCATCGACAAGCTTCCCAAGTCACCACTACTATCAGGGGAGAAATCTCTATGATCCCCAAGCTCCACCACCCAATCAAAACCTCCCCCCACCAAATGTTCCCATTTTCGTGGCATCCCCACCGACCACGCTACAAAGATCTTCCAGCGAGCCGCTATTTCAGGCTCACGATAACCAATACTACCCCCCTGAACCTACATTTAAAGCACCCGAGCCACATGCCTATGATCCTCACTTTAAGGTCCCGACAGAGATTGAAAAACCGGCTAAGAGCCCAGAGCAGGACGAAGTGCTTCAAAAATTTAAAATCCTGGAGCAGTCCTTCAGGAACATGCACGGGTTAGGCAACCAGGTCAGCGTGGCCTACAAGGACCTATGCCCTTTCCCTGACGTTCAATTGCCTGCAGGGTTCAAGATGCCAAAGCTTGATCTATACGAGGGGAACGGTGATCCAATGGCACATCTGTGAGGTTTTTGCAACAAGATGAGAGGAGCAGGTGGTAAAGATAAGCTGCTGATAGCTTACTTTGGTCAAAGTCTAAGTGGGTCTGCACTGGAATGGTACACAAGACAGGATCCGAGCAGATGGTACACCTAGGACGATCTATCACAAGCATTCGCAGGACACTTTCAATACAATCTTGAGATCGTCCCTGACCATCTCACATTACTGAAAACAGGCAGTTGGCAAAGCTTTTCGAGAATTTGGGCTCCGGTGGAGAAAACAGGCAGCAAGAGTTGATCCTCCGATGAGAGAGGGGGAAATGGTGGACTACTTTCTGCAGACTCTAGAGCCAACTTACTTTGGTCACTTGGTGATGTCAGTTGGCAAATCTTTCAACAAGGTAGTGAAAATGGGCGGTATGATTGAAGAGGGACTTAAGTCCAATAAGATCCTGAGCTATTCGGCAATCAAGGCCACCACTCAGGCCATCCAGAGTGGCGCGGGAGGTGTGCTCGGGAAGAAGAAGGGGGAAGAAGTCGCAACAGTCGAAACGGGTACTTGGCCTAGATCTAGAGGTCCTTCACCCTACTACCAATCCAGACCCCCACAACCCTACTACCCACCAGAACCACAGTTCTCCGTCCATTATGCCCAAACATATCCCCGAGCTCCACATAATCCACCTCAGTATTATCCTCCGAACAATGTCTGGTCATCTGTCCGACCACTAGGTCACTCCCTATGGCTAGCACCAGCACCACATAATGCACTCCTGCCTTCACAACATGCTCGAGCACCCAACAACCCAAGAAAACATGGGCAGGAAGGGAAGCAAAGGCAAAGAAATAGTTTCATGCCAATTGGGGAGTCCTACACAAGCTTGTTTGAAATGTTAAAGCATTCTGGCCTGATTGAGCCGCTCCTTGGCTATACTCCAGACCCATATGCAAAAGGATTTGATCCTGCTGTTCGATGCATGTACCACTCTAACGTCCAATGGCATAGCATTGAAGATTGTCGTTCTTTGAAAAAGGAAGTAGAAAGAATGATTCAAGAAGGGGCAATTGTGATCAATGACAGTGACAGGGAGCATGCGAATCCTCTTGGGAACTACANAAGGTTGTGTTTGTTGTAAATAAATCTAGTTCCGAAGGTTGAAATTTTGAACCCAAAATTGATGCATTTTTGAGCCTTTAATACCCTTTCTTTCTAGCCTATCCAAAATCCCACATTACGGTCCAAAGAAAGACCTTCTGATCAGTCTTTAAAAGATGCCAAGTTAGACAAGTGAGAGAGTCTTACCGGTAAAGAAAAGACCATGATCCCCTGCAGAAAAGAAATAGAAAAAAAGAGTCTTATCGGTGACACCCCAATCCCCAGCTGAAAGGTAATA
>MU775395.1:65576-81218 GCA_026770625.1 Nicotiana glauca | reverse complement strand
GTATCCGAGGATCTGTGTTTTCATAAACTAGTAAATGATTTGAGTTTAATCTCACTATAATATTGTGGCGTCATCGGAGTAAGAGTATTATGGGTTATTAAATGTGTTCTGATAGATGGCTTCGAGCCAAGTTGGGGAGGTTGCTATTGATTAGCTGATCGCACGGTTATGTGCTATGTTGGTTCCTTTTTGAGGTATGCTGGCGGATTAGTCCTGGTTGCAGAAAATGAGCTGAGGATGGCACGAGTAAAGCAAAATTTTTATAAAGGTTATATGGTACTTCGAAGATGTGTGAAGACAATAGTATGTCTTGAGCTGTTGTTTATAAGGAATGCTCAGTTTCAGAAAAGGAAGATGTTCGTTGAATTGGAATGAGATCATATCCTTCGGTGTCAGAGTGCTAATAAGGCACGAGTGGTTCTATTTGTTAAGTCGGGTAAATTGTAGTTTGAATAAGAGTGAATGACACTCGTGAATAGTTTTAATGTGTTCAAGATTGTACATGTATCAATCAAGTGTCTTAAGGTTGTGTATGTGGTCAGAGACTATTTATTCATCGGGGAATGTCGAGGCCTGTGGTATTTTTATATTAATTATGGGATCCTATGTATCGACATCTGGAAAGTAATGGCAGTGAATTCGGTTTGCAGGAAGTTCTTCAAGTAAAGTATTCTAGAACGTGGTATTTTTGGGAAGCATTGAGAGAGTATTCGGTGGCCTATGAGTCTTAGACAGTGTGGTCTTATGTTCGAGCCTCCCGTGGTGAGCTTGGATTGAGGCATTGTGATGCTACAGCAAGAGAGAAATATTAAATGGATGATGAATAAAAAAAGAAATTTGATAGAAGGAATAGCTTGATAATAGACCGAATCGGTATGGTAAAGATATGATTAATTCCTTGTATGTGTTCGAAGTAATGGGCTTTTATAGGGAATTTGCAGCAATGCTCTTGAGTTTTGACGGCTTGCTCAGCTCTGTTTAGATAGAAGGATTCAGTCCTGGCAGTCTAGCTTGTACAAATGAAGTTGGAAGAGATGTTCTTGTTGGGTTTTACCGTGGTTTGAAGATGAGTATATTTCTTATGGGTATGCGAAGCATGGAGTGTGTAATGATTTTCCTTCTTAATGGGATCAATGAAATTCTTGACTAGTTGAATGCGTCGATGTCTGCGGCACAGTAGGGAGATAAAAGTTCCCATGTTATCCTAGTGTGGTTTGGCATATTAGATTTTGCATGTGGTGTTTAGTTGTAGACTGGTTGTCGCAATGTGGGTTATTCTAGACTATTGTGCTATGGGCTATGTCGGAAAATGCCACCGGTTGCGTGGCGAGGTGCATCATATTATGTTGTGGCAGAGTGGTTGGTATTCCAAAGATCAGCGGATGGCTGGGAAGGATTGCTTTTCTTAATTGGGCCTTTGTGACGGATGTCAGTATAGAGGTTTCTACCATTGATTCAGTTCCGGTATTAAAGGACTTTTTCAAATGCATTTCTTGTGACCGAGCATGTCGCCGGGCGAGATTGTGGATTTCGGTATTGATTTGGTGTCGGGCACCGTATTGTACGGCTGCGGTATAAGTTATAGTGGTGGAAAAAGCAGCTTCAGGCTTCTTGGCAATGAGTTTGTCGGTAAGCTAATTGGCTACGTATTCAGATTGAGATGGCTTGGTTGGCCCTGAGATGTATTGTTGAGGGATAGGTTTAATCTCTCGTTATTGAGCTTGTTAGTGATCTGGGGAGATCTATGAGATGCTTTTTCGGTGATGTGAGGCGTTATAATTTTTGGAATGTGGGCACATATAGTGCGGTGCTATCAAGATTCATAGTGGAATTTGAGAGGAAAACCTCTATTGCGCTTGAGTTTGTAGCTTATAACGCTATATGTAGATATTGAATGCACTCAGTATGCTTACGACCGATACTCGGTATTTTGTTGTAATGAGCAAATTTGGCTCGATGTGCATCTCCTTATGTGAGATATATATATATGTGGATCGGATGGCACGCCGCCATGGATATGCGTAGATCGGGTGGCACGCCGCCACGGGTATGTCATTTGGATCGAGTTGCACGCCGCAACAGTGTGATGTTGAGAACAGTTTTCCATATGTTACTTGGTATGTCTTGCTTCCTGGTTTCCAAAGAAAGTCCGTATTGGGTATTGCTCGGCGAATGGCGCATCGATTGTGTCCTTTCAGGATTGAATGGTGTATATTACTTGCCTCACCGTGGGTGTGATGGATTGCTTGGTTTCAGACACCAATCTGTGCGTGGCTGTCTATTTTGAGCATAGTGACTTGAGGTACTTCATGTGTAACAGTATTTGGATAAGATCGCACATTGTAGCGAGGCCATGTGGAGGTTAGACCCTTCGGGGTAGGTTCAGGTATTATATTTCTATGATGTGGGACGGGGTCCCAGCCTTGTGTTGTGATGGTACTGAGGAGTTTGAGTTATAGCTCTTTTGTTTGAGTCATCTGTCATGATTTGAGTATGTTCAGACCACCCATCATTGGTGTGTGGATTATGCAAGTTGTGGCTTAGGCCTGTGATGAGGTGTCATATCACCAGAGTGGTGCGTTGAATTCGAGGTGATCGTTGGAGTCATTAATAAATGCAAATAGATTTGATTACAGCTTGTTGGAAGAATAATATCGAGGCTCGAGTTTATTCTGAATATTGACATGAGGTTCTAATTTTTGAGTATGATTTCGGAAATCTGCTGTGGTATTAGTCAAAAAGGGAGTGGTTTCATGAATGGTTGATCTGAGAAATGATTACGGTTTGCTGTGTGTTTCATTATCATTGATAGGATATGAAGTGTTGGAATAGGGCTTTAGCTATTTAGAGGTTTCTATCGGTATATGGTTGTTGTGGACAGCTGCTGCGAATAGAAGTTATCATTTCAGGTGCTGGATTGGGTAATTTCATCCATGTTGTGTTGTCGGACATATAAGAGATAGGGTGACGAGGGATCACCCCGAGTATATGCTTGATAAGGTCATTTAGCTATTGGTTGGCTTCTAGGACAACTCTGAGTCCGCTCGAGGACGAGTGTTTGTTTAAGTTGGGGAGGATGTAACGAATCGACCCGTCGTCACATGAGTTACTGCCCTGTTTCCCCCTTATTGTATTGCTTTATGTTTCATCATCGGTATTGGGTGCGTTAGAATTTAATTGGAGTAATTTTGATAAGAAATGAGACACTTAGTCTCTTTTAAGAAGACTTAAATTGAAAAAGTTAACCGGATGTTGACTTATGAGCTAGAGGGCTCGGAATTGAATTCCGATGATTCGGTTTGCTCCGGGTGATGATTTAAGGCTTAGGAGCACAATCAGAAGTAATTTTGGAGGTCCGGTGAAAAAGTTAGCCTGTTTTGGCGAAGTTAGTATTTTGGCGATTTCCGGTTGATAGGTGATATTTTGATGCAGGAGTCGGAATGGAATTCCGAGAGTTGTAATAGCTTCGTTAGGTGAATTTGGACTTGTCTGCAAATTTTCAGGTCATTCAGACATCGTTTAATTGGGTTTTTGATCGAATGTGAGTTTCGAAAGAATTTGATAAAATTAGGCTTGAATCGGTGGTGAATTGATGATTTTCGTGTATATGGACGTGGTTTGATGATTGGAACAAGTTCGTATGATGTTTTGGACTAGGTTGGTATTTTTGGTTTAGGTCCCAAGGGCCTCGGGGTGATTTCGGATGGTTAAACGGAGGTTTTGATATTTGTTGCAGGTCTGATGTATCTGGCTTCTGGTCTTTCCACATCTGTGGAAAAGGAGCTGCATAAGCGGTTCCGCAGATGCGGCTGTGGTGTCGCAGAAGTGGTCATCGATGGACCTGGTCAATTCCGCAAAAGCGAAAGTTTGGAAGCGTAAGCGGCTTCGCGGAAGCAGAAGAAGCTCCGCAAGTACGAAAGGGTGAGTGTTCAGCAGCGTCTACATAAGGGGAAGTCTTCATCGCAGGAGCAGTATCGTGGGTGCGAGTTTTGGACCGCAGAAGCGGTCATGCCCCTTAAGTGAAAGTTACGCAGAAGCGGAACTTGGTCCCCATTAGCAGTTCCGCATGAGCGGAAATCAAACCGCATAAGAGGTCGAGGTGAACCGTAGAAGCGGAGTCGGAGTCGCAAAAGCGTAGTTTGGACTTTTAAGTGAGAACCGCATAAGCGGATTTTTGGCCGCATAAGCGGAAACGTGACCGCAGAAGCGAAAATCGGCCTAGGCAGAAGGGTTTTAAAATGGCATTTCATCCGCGACTTGGGGTTCATTTTCCTCCATTGTTGAGTATCTTGGAGAGCTTTGGGCGAGATTTTTCGAGGGTTTTGACTGAGAATCGAATGGAGGTAAGTTCCTTGGCCTAATTATTCAAGTTTATGGTAGAATTAACATGGAAATTGGTGGAAATTCATTGAAAAGAGGGTAAAGCTAGGGCTTGAGTTTTGATATTTTAAATTGGGATTTGATAGGTCATTTGAGCTCGGATTTGGGACTTCTTGGTATGTATGGACTCGTGCCGAGATGAGGAATCCGGTAATATAAGTTTTCTAATTTTTCGAGAAGCGGGCCCGGGGCTCGGATTTTGCTAGTTTCGGGATTTTTGCTATATTTCGATTGTTTTCGATTGGGTGTTGTCCCATTGGTATATTGTGATGTATTCGCTCTGTTATTGGTTAGATTCGATGCGCGTGGAGGCCAAGTTGAGGGGAAAGGGAATCGCGAGCGAGGAGTTTCACCGGTTCGAGGTGAGTAATGATTTTAAATGATGCCCTAAGGGTTTGAAACCCCGAATTGCACAACATACTGCTATGTTGAGATGAGACACGCGTTGTATGACTAGCGCGGGATCATTTACTATTGGGGATTGTGACTTGGTCCATCCCAGTTGATATTTTACCGCGTATTTGATAAAGATTTACTATTTTTTCACCATGATCTAGGCTTATTGCCATAGTTGGGCTTCGTGCCAATTACTTGAAATCTTTTGTGAATTTACATCACTATTTTCCTCACGAATTGAAATGTTTGTTGTACTCAGTCCAATTGAATTATATTATTTTGTGAACTCAGCTACGTTTATACTCAACTCGAGATTTAATGATATTTAAAAATGTTGTTGAGCTGAGCACTATTGTTTTACTGATGCCCAAGAGGCTTATGATTATTTTCTGGACTGATTGAGGCCAAGGGCCATCTGTGAGGATATGTTGAGTGATGTGAGGAGGCTTCAAGGCCTCGAGTGTTATGTGAGGAGCCTTTCAGGCCTCGAGTGTGATGCGTGAAGGCTTTAAGGCCTATTGATATTGCGTTTGGGCTGTAGGAGCCCCTCCGGAGTCAGTACACACCCCTAGTGAGCATAGGGTACCCAGGTGAGTTGGGAGTGGGCTCGAGAGGCCGTTCTTTGTGTTTGGTGAGTTGGGAGTGAGCCCGAGGGGCTGATATTGTGTGCTGGTGAGTTGGGAGTGAGCCCGTGGGGCTGATACTGTATTGAAAATTTGATATTGAGCCCGAGGGGCAAATTTCTGGTTATTCCTTACTTGTTGAAATTAAGTGTCTTCACTGTTTTTTTAAAAATAGAATTATCTGTTACTTCACAGTTTTATTGCGTAACTGATTTTACTGATTGAGATAGCGTTATTTGTGCCCTTATGAGATTTCATGCTTTCAGCCATTATTTATTTTTATTACTCCCTGAGTTGGAGTACTCACTTTATTTCCTGCACCCCGTGTGCAGATACAGGTAATTGTTCACCCGGTTCTGAGATGGTTTTGAATCAAAGGGAATATACATAATGGAATTTAGAATCAAAGGGAGAGATATGGTGCCACGAACGCTGACGGTCACCTTGCTCGTGCACTTGTGACACCGGGTTCTGAGATGGTTTTGAAATATTTTGTATTAATTGCTTATTATTAAATTTGAATTGAAGCAATTATATTTTTATTTATGAAAAATTGAAGGAAAATCTTAGTTTTCAAGATTGTTAAACATGAGAACTTCTCTAAGTAATTTGGTTGGCTTTCCTGATAGCAGTGTCCCTCACCATCGCGACCCTTAGTGGATTTTCGGTCGTGACATATAGCAAGAATGCAAATACATGAATTTAATCCTAAATATGCCAAAAATAATTTATTCGAATTTGGTCAGGTTTTTGGTGATCATCAATTTCACGATCTCCAAATGACCTGAAATTTGGTAGGATCATCGAACGGTCAGTTAAGAAGAACTCACTGTTATGCAGTGAATGACATCGTATTTTGATGATTCATGATTGTTTAGATGAGTGTTTTTTTGGAGGTTTAATAGATTAAAATGTGATTTACACACGAAAAGTTATCCGTTCTATCATTTTATTTATGTCTAATATAGAACTGGATAACACATGTTGATTTGACATGAATTGGTATATGATAAGAAAGTAGGTCATATTTTAAATTCTTAAAAAATTCTTAAAATGGTAATTTTCCAAATTTGATCGCAATTTTGGAGATTGTGATTTTAATGATCTCCGATTGATCTGAAATTTGGTAAGTTTATCAAAAATAACCCAGTAAACAACACTCACTGCTATGTAGTGAAAAAAATTAATTTTAACATTTTAAGATTGTTTAAATGGTGTATTGAGCATTTTTTTAAATATGGAACTTAATCCTCAGAGAAAAGTTCGTGGTTATGATAAAGTGGCGATAGGAATTAATTCTTATTGTCTCCATTTTTATTTATAGTGAGATAACAATTTTACGTGTTGACATTATGTCTTCCTCCATATCAGATAAATTTATAATGAATTTACTAGATATAGCTACTAGTTATTGATAACCTGTATTAACTCTCTATCTGAGTTTAAAGGGTTGAAACAATTTTGTGACTAAAATACAATCATGATTAAGTAGTGATAGAAATATATTTCTATGATCTTCCACTATTAATTTCAAGTGAGTAATAAATTTACGCACTGACTTTAGGTCTTCCTCCATATCAGATAAATTTATTGTAAGCTCACTAGGTGAAATAATTGATATCGTTTACTTACTATCCATCTGAGTATACATGTTGGATCAATAGAACTAGAGCTATTAATTATAATGTTCACTTTACTTAAATTAACAGTATACTCTCCATCTGAGTAGGGTCTGTTTTAATTATTGGAGTGAATTATCTGGAATTACATATATATGTTGCATGAGTAGTTCTTTCCCCATCGAAATTGCTATTCAAGATTCATGACATATATGTGTAGTGTGTTTAAAATTTTCTTACTAAACGATTATATATGATTGACTGAAAATAATAGTATACTCTCCATCTGAGTTGGTTCTATTTATTTTTGTATGTAGAATTCTTGCATTATATAATATACTTTACATGAATGATTCTTTTCCCATCAAAATTTATTGTTCGAGATGCATGTATGTATATACAATATTGAATGCAGACTGAATTTTACTATTCAGTGTTTTGACTATTATGATCTATTAAATATTTTTATCTCAATTCCACAATGACTTTGTGCAATATGTCATATTACTTGTTAATTTTTTTTTAGTGATAAGACGTTAATTTACAGGATGCAATATATGTACCTTTTGTTAGAAGAAATTTAATTTAGGTGTCTGGGCAAAATAAGAGATGGATATTTATTTTAAATTTCAAATAACTCTTGAGTTATTGAGCTTAATAAATAGTTTATCTCGTGTGGTACATGAATGCATGAACTTGTTATTGTATATTAATGTCTCTCCTGAACAGAACAATATTAGTCTACGTCATAAAATAATATGTTCTTCAAAATTAAGTAAAACTTATTTGTGCACTTTTGTCTAAGTCATGTTAATCTGGATAGAATTTTAGGTTGGTCAAGGACGGACCTTAATGTTTGAAAGTAGAGGAACTACCATCTTGTGGATCCTATTTTGAAGAAAATTTGACTAAAAGATGTTTCCCTTCAAAAGGAAATAAAGCTAGTGATAAGAGAATGAATCCTTTATGATTTGTATAACTAAATGAAACATACTGGTAAGAGATAGTTTTGAGTATTTTTGTGACGTTCATAAATAATTACTCAAAATATTAATATATTTATTCGATGCACCGTAAGTCTTAATGATTTAAATAATTCATGGTTTTAAGACTTAAAATGGAGAAGCACCAAGGAAATATATTAAGTTATTGCAATTTGATTGTAGTGGCGAGCACATGTCTAAAGAGTTGTTTTGTTACTTATCAGAATAAGGGAGTACATCTCAATTAACTACACTGTAAACTCCATAATATAGTGGTGTAGTAGAAAGAAGAAATAAGTCTCTTTTGAACATGGAAAGATTAATGACGTGTTATTATGTTATGCCTTATTTTTTTTTTTAAATATTTCCTGGAAACTGCAAATTACATTATGAATTTAGTTCCTTCTAAGTTAGTACCTGAGATATCTATGGAACAGTAGAGTGAATATAAGCTTAGTCTGTGGCATGTTCAGATATAGGATTGTCCTGCATATGTGCTGAAAAGGAAAGTGGATATGTAAGTTGGAACTAAGAATGGATAGGTGCATGTTTATTGAATATCGAAGAAAACGAATGGAGTTTTATTTTATTGTCCTAAAGAAAATAAGACAATTGTTAAAACAAATGCACTTTTCTAGATAAGGACTGTTTAATAAACCATGTTCCGAGAAGTAAACCATTTTTATAGGAACTGGGCAAACAAATAATTAGATGTTCAAGAACATCAAAACCCACACGTCGAAATTGACGTTCCATTGAATTTAAGTACTGGGAGAACGTTAATACACATGATATGCCTTTATCGAGTAGGAGTGATGTTTGAACAGTGAACACTATATTAAGAAGTCACTAATATTTCAATACCGTAAGGTAATGAAGGTAATATTAGTAGTACTTCTTCATAGTGGGAGAATTCTAAAGAAAATCATAGTTCGGTGTACACTCTTGGGATAGTTTCAGTAACAGGATCCCTGAAGAGTTTAATACCAAATAAGGTGGTTATGACGAAACACAACTTGACAAATATTGCATCAGAAATAACTTTTAATAGTCATGTAAAAGAATGCCTAAGAAAGTTGTAGATGCATGGTTATGAGTCTAAGTGGAAGATTATTGGCGCATATACTATTAACCATACATTTGGATATAAAATATTCTAATAATTGTCATGGTTAAAAGTCTACGTGGGAGATTGTTGGGATGTATTCTATTAATCATGGGTTTGGTTTAGATATAGTATCTATTACGAAATAATTGTTTATTCAATTTTAATAAAGTTTTAAATAGATCATATATTTGTCTGTATCTTTGCTTATATAGTAAATGATTTAGTGTATAGAGTTTAGCTTATATACGAAAGATTAAATCATCGGTTTTTATAAGTATAAAGTTTGAATTCACAATCGAATGATGGAATTGGACAAACCATCAGGAATGATTGTAGCACAAGATTAAATATAATTTATGTTGATTATGGAATGGTTTAACTCCAACTTCTTGTGCTAGTACATTTTGTATTGAACGAACCAAGTAGATATAAGTATTTTATAGTGACTTAATAAAATAAACTCTCTAGCCATTAAATGTACTTATACTCGTAATCTTGATATAATTATTATTAGCTGTGTACATGTGACGACCCGACCCGTCGTCTCAGGTATTACCACCCCGTTTTCCCCATTTTCAGCTTCTTTATGCTTCATTATCCGTATCTTGTCTAATCAGGTTAATTTGCAATGGTTTTGATAAAAAATGAGACACTTAGTCTCTTTTAAGAATGCTTAAGTTGAAAAAGTCAACCGAATGTTGACTTATGAGATAGAGGGCTCGGATGTGAATTTCGATAGTTCAGTTAGCTCCGGGAGGTGATTTGTGACTTAGGAGTACGATCGGAATTGAATTTGGAGGTCCGAAGTAGAATTAGGCTTGAATTGGCGAAGTTGGAATTTTGGCGAATTCCGGTTGATAGGTAAGATTTTGATCCGAGGGTCAGAATGGAATTTCGAGAGTTGCTGTAGCTTCGTTGGGTGATTTTGGATATGTGTGTAAATTTTCAGGTCATTCGGACATCGTTTGGTTGGGATTCGATCAAAAGAGCATTTCGTAAGTTCTTGAAAAACTTAGGCTTTGATTTGGTGAAATTTGATGATTTTGATGTTAACTATAGTGATTTGATTATTCGAGCAAGTTTGAATAAGGTAATAGATCATATCTGTGCTTTTGGTTTAGGTCCTGGGGGCCTCGGGGTGATTTCAGGTGGTTAAACGGTGAATTTGGAGTTTGTTGAATGGAAGAGGTTTGCTGGTTCTGTTGTTTCCGCATCTGCGGAAAAGGGGCCGCATAAGCGGTTCCGCAAATGCGGCAGTTGGGTCGCATATGCGGATTTGGGTCTGGGAACCCTTTTCCACAGAAGCGGTCGTGGATCCGCAAATGCGGCGACCGCAGAAGCGGTTCTAGACCGCATAAGCGGTCCAGGGGATTTTAAGTGTGACTGCATAAGCGGTCGCTTGGTCGCATGTGCGGGGACCGGAGGTGCGGTTATTTAGCCGCAGAAGTGAAAATCGCTGTTGGCAGAGGGGTTTATATCATTATTTCATCCGCGAACTTATGTCATTTTTCCTCCACTGTGGAACGATTTTGAGAGCTTTGAGGCGATTTTGGAGAGGGATTCAAGGGAGAATGATTAGAGGTAAGTTCCTTGCCTAATTATTCAAGTGTATGGTAGAATTGACATGGAAATTGGTTGAAATTCATTAAAAAGTGGTAAAGCTAGGGTTTGAGTTTTAATATTTCAAATTGGGATTTGATAGGACATTTGAGCTCAGATTTGGGAGTTCTTGGTATGTATGGACTCGTGGCGAGAAGAGGAATCCGGTAATGGATCGGGCTATACGCCGCAGCAGTGTTATAGTGATGTCTGAATATATAGAGGGCTCGAGCTGTACGCCGCATCGATGATATATTGATATTGAGGCCGAGAGCCTGTTTGAACGCAAGACATGTCTGATATTGTGCTTGGGCTATAGGAGCCCCTCCAGAGTCTGTACACACCCCAGTGAGCGTCATCGACATTAAATGGATCAGATTGCACGCCACGGTGGGTACCGCAGTGTACCGTCATATGCAATGCATTGCATTGATGCTTTTGTGCATTTTTCGTTGTTGTGTTATTTCTTGAGATATTTATTTGCTGTTTTGATATTGTCTTATCACTTTTAAAGAGGATAAATTTGAGACAGTGGTAACAATGACACTGTAAGATGTAAACGGGTGAGGTAACAATGGCTGACCAGGAACAAGAATATTGCATGTAGGGCGAGTTTATGAGCTCAATTATGCATACTTGTTGGTTCCCGAGGGGCTGACTTTTGTGCTGACTTGCACTACCTGTTCCGCATTTAATTGCTTAACTGTTGGGAAAAGATATTCTGAAAAAGATGTTTTGAACTGAGTCAAGATATTCTCTAAAGGATTTTCACGTTTGCCCTGTTTTCTCAATGGTTACACTGTACCATATAGCATGTTGATTTGCTTTATGTGGTTTATTGCTGCTCAGTTATTATTTACCCTTATTACTCACTGAGTTAGAGTACTCACTTTACTCCCTGCACCTCGTGTACAGATGCATGTACTTGACCACCCGGTAGCGGGTTTTGAGCTGATTGAAGATTTGTTATCATAGCGGAGCCAGGTGACCGCTAGCGTCCGCGGCACCAGATCTTCTCCCTTATTTTATGTTGTTCATGTTACTTTCAGACTTTGTTCCTATTTCTGGACTTGTAGTACTTTAGTGAACTCTGTAGTAACTCATGACTAGTGATACCCCGATGTCGGGCTGTGACAGGATAGTTCCCTGTTGTTATTGTTGTTTTTCACGCTTTTGATTATGCTAATCATGTTTTAGCTTTATAAATGTTAAATAATTGTTAAAAGAAGTATTGTTAATCTGTTGGCTGGCCTTGTCTTCACGAGAGGCGCCATCACGATCAGGTTCGGGATTTGGGTCGTGGCAAGTTGGTATCAGAGCCTAGATTACTAGGTCTCACGAGTCATGAGCAGGTTTAGTAGAGTATCGCGGATTGGTATAGAGACGTCTGTATTTATCCTCGAGAGGCTGCACAACCTTTAGGAAAATTTCATTTTCTTGGAATTCTTATCGTGCGAACTTGATTCAGCTTGAGGTATAACTCTTGAAATTCCTTCCGCACGTCTGTCTGCGCACGCGAGCGCTCAGTAGTATATGTGCCATGATGGCTTGTGATTCCCCGATCAAATGGTGAGATATAATCTCTGTGAGTTTGATGTTGGGCCAGTCTGGAGGACTGGAGGCCGGATCTTTGCTTATGGCTTGAGCACTAAGGTGCTGATTTTGCGAGTTTGTTTTATGAACTTATATGTTCGGTATTGTCCCTATTAGCCGGAAGGGCGGTTGGATATCCATGTGATGAGTATGTTGGTACTGGGAGATGTATCTATGTGATCTTGGTAGTGACGAAGAAGTCTGCTGGATAATGGATGAACTGTTAAGTGTTTGTTTCCTATTGTGGTTTGATGTGTAGCCCGAATATGGGCGCGTGAAGAATATTTTCGTATCTCCCAGTTGGAAAGTGAAGTGCATTGCGTGTGGCGATATGAGTTCAGACTCATGAAGACTAAATGGATGTGTTATGTGTATGATGGTGGAAGGTGTGCTGAAATACTAAAATGAGGCGAAGCAGGTGAGTTATCTCCTGCGGAGTGTTCTTAAGGGGTACAATTCTTATGTATATATTAGAAGATCTCATGTGTAATTGAAGGGTACGTGTTGAAATTTGAAAATTAGGGTCGCTTGAGGGAGTGGACTGTAAGGCCCCGTAAAATTTTGTGCTTAAAACCTAGTAGCTCATAGTGCCAAGGTCTGAATATGTGTTTGGATATCAAAAGAATCAAGTTTCCAGAAAATTGTCATTTATGCGGTCCAGAATGCGGTCGCAGATTAGCTATGCGGACCGCATTCCTGCCGCAGAGTGAAGCAGAAGAATTGTCAAAATTGATGTTGAAAATGCGGTCCACTATGCGATCGCATAATCAATATGCAGACCGCATAATCATCGCATAAGTTCCTCAGGTATTTGTGGAGGTCAATTCTGCGGCGCATTATACGACCGCATAACTGAAATGCGGACCGCATTTATGTCGCAAACCCAGGCAGAGAAGTCAGGTTTTTGGAGCACTTCTATGGTCCATTATGCAGACCACATTTCCACTCTGCGATCGCAGAGTGCGACCGCAGACCCGACTCGGCTCTAGATTTTCTAATTTTTCAACCTGATCTCTTCTTCAATAAAATGACCCAACACTTCATTTTTACAAATTTTCTGGGTAGAACTAGAGAGAAGGAAGAGAGGGTTCTTGAGAGAGAGAGTCTCATCCTCTTAAACTGATTTTCCAAAGTCATCCAAGCCCGGAAAATTCCAACTACTTGTCTTCATCTCCACTCTTGCAGGTAGAATCCCCAACCCTTTTTCATTGATTTTAAACTTTTAAATAAAAGGGGGAATTCTCATGAACTTATCCTTGAAAATGGAAGTTTAAATACACATGCATGTTCTTTAAAACCTAAAATCTAGTAGGAGGGATTGGGTAGGAGTAAAGAAGTATGCAAAGAGGGGTTGATAACCTAAATGAGTTTGACTAACAATTGTGAACTTCAATTCTAAGTTATGTGTATTGATTCGTGTACTATATTGACGTTGCTAGATTATTTTGGTGAATTGGAAGTAGGAATTAGAAAGGAATCCAGCTTCAGGTATGTATGGCTAACCTTAACCTTTGTAAAATCGCCTTGTTTGGTATTCAAACACTTGGTATGTGATGTCCCCATGAATTAGTTGTGAAGTTAAACTCTTGTGAATAGGATGCGTTTACTTGTGTGAACTATTTGTGAATTCATGTACATATTGTGCCTTATACGTTGTTGGTTAAGACATCCGATATGAATGGGAAAGTAAATGGCAATAAAGTAAGTTGTGATTGTGAATGTGTTATGCGGCAAGGACTGTGGAACATATGATAGAGAGGAATCATAATTGGTGAAATTGAAATAACTGTGATAACATCCCTTGTTTATAGTCGTGGAAAACTATTGTTGTGATCTAAATGGTATAACGGACTGTTGAAAAAGATGGAAATGGTGTGGATAATCACCTAAACCTTATGTGAATTGTTGTTGTGGTTATCCTTGTGAATTATTATTGTTGTTGTTCTATGTGAATTGTTGTTGTGGTTATCCTTGTGAATTATTATTGTTGTTGTTCTATGTGAATTGTTGTTGTGGTTGTGTTGTTTGTGAATTGCGAAATGTACGGTGGGATCGGGTTGCGCACCGCAACACGAAGTAATAAGGTGAGGATTGTGGTGATAAGGGTGGCCGAGGTAATAAGGGTGGAAAAAGTGATCGATATCACCATTGAAATGAAATATGAGAACATTGTGAAATTAAAAATGTGGAAATGATGATGGGGAAAGGAGAGTTTGTTAACTTATTTGCCGTGATTGTCTTCCTTGTGTGAACTCAATTGTTGTTTCCTTCTATTGTTCAATACTTGTGTATGGCTTGAGGTTACTCAGGGTAAGGTTTGTTATACATACTAGTACAATTCGAATGTACTGACGTCCCTTTTGCCGGGGGCGCTACATTCGTGTTATGATTGTAGGTGGAGCTATAGCAGGCACTTCAGTCCACCGGCAGTAGCACCTCCTCTACTTTCCATCATCTATATTGGTGAACCCCTTTCCCCTCGGGGCCTTGCGTGTCTTAAGCCGCTGTTCTTCCCGGAGTCTTATTTCTGTATTTGTATAAGGTATAGCCAGAGCCTTGTTGTCGGCATTTCTGTATTATTCTTCAGTCATACTTAGAGGCTCCGTAGATAGGTTGTGGGTTGTGTTGGGTATTGGAAATTAAGGTCGAAGTATTGATATTTGGCAATGATTTACAAAACTTGTAATATTTGATAATTATGATTTAAGCGGCTAATGGAAATGAAATGGAATTGTTAATAGAAAACTTACTAAGTATTTTTAATGAAGTCCATCCCTTATTTAATTATCAGTTGGGTTGGGTAGTATGCATGCAACCTGCCAGGCTTGCTCAGTCGGGTTTACTCGGTTGAGCGCCGGTCGCGCTCCTCGAATTTTGGGGCGTGACATGGACTCAGTTGATGTAGGGATGAATGTGAGGTTTGCAGAACTGGATGATCTGTGTTTTCACAAACTTGTAGATGATTGAGTTTAACCTCATTGTGGCATCATTAGAGTAAAAGTGTTAATAAATGTTAAGGGTGTCTTGATGTACGGCTTCAAGCCAAGTTGAGGAGGTTGTTGTTGATTAGTTGACTACACGGTTATGTGCTATGTCGGTTCCGTTTCGAGATATGCTGGCGGATCAGTTCTGGTTGCATAAATTGAGCTGAGGATGGCACGAGTGAAGAAAATTTTTGACAAAGGTTATATGGTACTTTGTGGATGTGTGGAAGTAATAGGATGTCTTGAGCTGTTATTGATAAAGAATGCTTAGTGTAAAGAGAAGGAAGCTGTTTGGTTGTATCGGAATGAGATCATGTCCTGCGGGGTCAAAGTGCTAATGAGGCACGGGTGGTTACG
>MU775395.1:34881-64431 GCA_026770625.1 Nicotiana glauca | reverse complement strand
TAATAGAATACTTACTAAGTATTTTTAATGAAGTCCATCCCTTATTTAATTATCAGTTGGGTTGGGTAGTATGCATGCAACCTGCCAGGCTTGCTCAGTCGGGTTTACTCGGTTGAGCGCCGGTCGCGCTCCTCGAATTTTGGGGCGTGACATGGACTCAGTTGATGTAGGGATGAATGTGAGGTTTGCAGAACTGGATGATCTGTGTTTTCACAAACTTGTAGATGATTGAGTTTAACCTCATTGTGGCATCATTAGAGTAAAAGTGTTAATAAATGTTAAGGGTGTCTTGATGTACGGCTTCAAGCCAAGTTGAGGAGGTTGTTGTTGATTAGTTGACTACACGGTTATGTGCTATGTCGGTTCCGTTTCGAGATATGCTGGCGGATCAGTTCTGGTTGCATAAATTGAGCTGAGGATGGCACGAGTGAAGAAAATTTTTGACAAAGGTTATATGGTACTTTGTGGATGTGTGGAAGTAATAGGATGTCTTGAGCTGTTATTGATAAAGAATGCTTAGTGTAAAGAGAAGGAAGCTGTTTGGTTGTATCGGAATGAGATCATGTCCTGCGGGGTCAAAGTGCTAATGAGGCACGGGTGGTTACGTCTGTTTGATCAGGTAAGTTGCAGATGAATAAGAGTGAATGACTTGCGAGAATGGTTCTATTGGGTTCAAGAGTCTGCGTATGTCAATTGAGAGTTCTAAAGTTGCATATGGGGTTAGGAACTGAGTTTCATTAGAATATGTCAAGACTTGTGGTATTCTATGTTGATTATGGTAATCCATGTATCCGCATCAGGAAAGTAAAGGAAATAGAGTTAGATTCGTTGTAAGTTATTCAACCAGAGAATACGGGAATGTGGTATTTCTAGGAATAATTGAGAGAGTATTTGGTGGCTTGTGGGTCTTAGACAGTGTGGTCTTGTGCTTGGGTCTCGTGTAGTGAGCCTATGTTGAGGAACTGTGGTGCTATAGTAAGAGGGAATATCAAGTTGAAAACGAATCAAAAGAAATTTCGATAAATGGAGTACCTTGATAACGGGCTAGATCGGCATGGTAAGGGCATGCTTAATTCTTGTTATGTATTCGAGGTAATGGGTTAGCAAATGTAATTTTGCAGCTATGCTCTTGGGTTTTGACGACTTGCTTAGCGTGATTTGGTTAGAAGGATTCAGTCACGACAGTTTAGTTTGTGCAAATGAAATTGGGAAAGTTCTTGTTGACTGCTACCATGGTTGAAGAGGTGAGTTTTCTACAAATGTGAGAAAGCACTTAGGCAGCGGGTAGCCTCAGATAATCAAGGAAAATGGTACGGCTGTTTGAAAGTGATTCGATGAGAGTATATATTTAAGAAAAAGGGCAATGTGATTAAGTAATGTTACTTTGGTAGTGTTGCGGCACTTCCTTGTTAGATCGACTGGTGATATTCAGGTTTTCTTGGTGGCTCAGGGAGATTTGTGAGTATGTATCGTGGAGTTTTTGGATATATAGTTGTGGCACGCGTTCGGACGGCGAAATTGGGATTAAGCATGATGATTTGTATGCTATGTGGAATTGGAGGCGGAAGTCCTCATATTCGAGCTATTTGTGATGGTGGATCGTGTGTATCAGTACAGTTTGGCGAGTATTGGGATTTGGAGGCTCGAGTAAATCTTTCGTTGCTAGTATGTTAGATTTTGGATGTGATATTGAAGTTCTCACTTGTTGTCTTAGTGTTAGATTGATTATGGACTATTACGTTATGGGCTATGCCGAAAACGCCACGGCTTGAGTGGCGAGGTGCATTGGGTTATGTTCTTGTGGAGTGGTTTATCTTTTAAAGACCCAGCGGACGGTTGGGAAGGACTACTTTTCCTAATCAAGCCTTCATGATGGATGTCAGTGCAGAGGTTGCTATTATTGAGCCAGTTCCGGCGTTAAGAGACTTTTCGAATGTGAGTTCCAGTATGAGTTGACTCGGTTGGCTCCGAATCGTATTGTCGAGGGATAGGTCGACTCGACCGTGGCTGAGCTTATCAGCTATCTGGAGAGATCTATGAGTTGTTTTCTGCGTTACGAGACGTTATGATTTACGGACTATGGGCACATATGGTGCGGTGCTATCGGGATTCATAATGGAAGTTGAGAGGAAAACCTCAGTTGCACGTGAGTTTTGTATCTTATAACACTATATGAAGATATTGTATGCACTTAGTATGCTTACGACCGGTACTCGGTATTTTGTTGTAATGAGCAAATTTGGCTCGATGTGCATCTCTTTATGTGAGATATATATATGGATCGGGTGGCACGCCGCCATGGGTATGTTATCTGGATCGGGTTTCACGCCGCAATAGTGTAATGTCGAGAATAGTGTTCCATATGCTATTTGTATGCCTTGCTTTCTCGGTTCTAAGGAAAGTCCATATTGGGTGCTGCTCGGCGAATGGCGCATCGGTTGTGTCTTTTCAGGATTGTATGGTGTATATTACTTGCTTCACCAGGGGTATAATGATTTGTTTGGGTTCTAGATGTCAGTCGTGCGTGGTTGTCAATTTCGAGTATAGCGACTTGAGGTGCTTCATGTGTAACAGTGTTTGGATAAGATCGCACATTATAGCGAGGCTACGTGGAGATTAGACCCTTCAGGGTAGGTTCAGGTATTCTATTTCTATGAAGTGGGACGGGGTCCCGGCCTTGTGTTGTAATGGTATTGATGAGCTTAAGGTACATCTCTTTTGTTTGAGTCATTTTCATGATTTGAGTATGTTCAGACCGTCTCTTATTGATGCATGTGTTATGCAAGTTGTGGCTTAGGTCGGTGTTGAGGTGTCATATCACCAGAGTGGTGTGTTGGACCCGAAGTGATCGTTGGGGGTCTTTAATGGATACAAACGGATTTGGTTTCAGCTTGTTGGAAGGTTAATATCGAGGTTCGATTCGAAAATCTGTTGTGGTAGTAGCCAAAAGGGGAGTGACTTCATGAATGGTTGATCTGAGAAATTGTTACAGTTTATTGCGTGTTTCATTATTCGTTGGCAGTATGTGAAAGTTCTGGAATAAGACCTTGTTGATAAGAGGTTTTTCCACCGGTATTCAGGAGTTGTGGGCAAATGCTGTGAATAGAAGTTATCGCTTCGAGTGTCTAGGTTATGTAGTATATCATATGATGGCACCTGAGGTTGCAAGTATGGGTTATTACAGTTGGTTTGGGACTATTCAAAGTATAGGTGTGAGGTTTTGATTGTATTGATGGTTTCAGAAGTGAAAAGGTAGTTATGTGAATTATGGGCTAGACTGGATTGGGTAATTTCAGCTATGTTGTGTTGTCGGACCTATAAGAGATAGGGTGATGTGGGATCATCCCGGGTATATGCTTGGTAATGTCATTTAGCTACTGGTTGGCTTCTAGAACAACTCTGGGTACGCTCGAGGATGAGCATTTGTTTAAGTTAGGGAGGATGTGACGACCCGACCCGTCATCTCAAGTATTATCGCCCTGTTTTCCCCATTTTCAGCTTCTTTATGCTTCATTATTTGTATCTTGTGTAATCAGGTTGATTTGCAATGGTTTTGATAAGAAATGAGACACTTAGTCTTTTTTAAGAAGGCTTAAGTTGGAAAATTCAACCGGATGTTGACTTATGAGTTAGAGGGCTCAGATGTGAATTCCGATAGTTCGGTTAGCTTCGGGAGGTGATTTTGTGACTTGGGAGTGCGATCGGAATTAAATTTGGAGGTCCAGAGTAGAATTAGGCTTGAATTGGTGAAGTTGGAATTTTGGCGAATTTCGGTAGATAGGTGAGATTTTGATTCGAGGGTCGGAATGGAATTCTGAGAGTTGTTATAGCTTCATTGGGTGATTTTGGATATGTGTCTAAATTTTCAGGACATTCGGACATCGTTTGGTCGGGATTTGATCGAAAGTGCATTTCGAAAGTTCTTGAAGAATTTAGGCTTTGATTTTGTGCAATTTGATGATTTTAATGTTAACTACAGTGATTTGATGATTCGAGCAAGTTTGAATAAGGTAATAGATCATATCTGTGCTTTTGGTTGAGGTCCCGGGCGCCTCGGGGTGATTTCGGGTGGTTAAACGGTGAATTTGGAGTTTGTTGCATGGAAGAGGTTTTCTGGTTCTGTTGTTTCCGCATCTGCGGAAAAGGGGCCGTATAAGCGGTTCCGCAGATGCGGCGGTTGGGTCGCATAAGCAGATTTGTGTCTGGGAACCCTTTTCCGCAGAAACAGTCGTGGATCCGCAAATGTGGCGACCGCAGAAGCGGTTCTAGACCGCATAAGCGGTCAAGGGGATTTTAAGTGTGACCGCATAAGTGGTCGCTTGGTCGCAGGTGCGGGGACCGCAGGTGTGGTTATTTAGCCGCAGAAGCGAAAATCGCTATTGGCAGAAGGGTTTATATCATTATTTCATCCGCGAACTTATGTCATTTTTCCTCAATTGTGGAGCGATTTTGAGAGCTTTGAGGCAATTTTGAAGAGGGATTCAAGGGATAATGATTAGAGGTAAGTTCCTTTGCCTAATTATTCAAGTTTATGGTACAATTGACATGGAAATTGGTTGAAATTCATTAAAAGAGGGTAAAGCTAGGGCTTTAGTTTTAATATTTCTAATTGGGATTTGATAGGTCATTTAAGCTCGGATTTGGGAGTTCTTCATATGTATGGACTCGTGGCGAGACGAGGAATCCGGTAATGTGAGTTTTGTAGTTTTTCGAGGAGCGGGCTTGAGGCTCGGGTTTTGTTAGTTTCGAGATTTTTGCTACATTTTTTATTGTTTCTGATTGGGTATTGTTCCTTTGGCATATTGTTGATTTTGGTTAGATTTGACGCACGTGGAGGCCAATTTAAGGGGCAAAGGCATCGCGAGCGAGGAATTTCACAGGTTCGAGGTGAGTAATACTTGTAAATGATATTCTTAGAGTTTGAAACCCCGGATTTGCACATCATAGTGTTGTATTGAGGTGACTTGCACGTCGGATATGAGCGTGGGGTAGAGCACCTTTGTGGGACTGTGACTTGGTCCGTCCGGGTTGTTGATTTTTACCGTGCATATGACTGAAATTATTTGTCATCATCATAATTTGGGTTGATTGCCATGTTTGGGGCTTCGTGCCAACTATGTGAATCCTTCGGGGATTGATATCACTGTTTTTGCATTACTTGCATATTATTTTATCTCAGTCCAAGGTTTTAATACTATTTTGCAAACTCAGCCATTTCTTCTATGATTTGAAAACTTAAACAATATGTTATTGATGTTTTGAGCTGAGGACCATCATGTTAATATTGCCCAAGTGGCTTATGTGCATTTCTGGACTGAGCATGGATCGGGCTACGCGCCGCAATATTGTTATAGTGATTTCTGAATATATGGATGGCTCGGGCTGCACGCCGCAGCGATGATATATTGATATTGAGGCCGAGAGCCTGTTTGAAGCCAAGGCATGGTTGATATTGCGCTTGGGCTGTAGGAGCCCCTCCGAAGTCTGTACACACCCCCAGTGAGCGCCGTCGAAGTTAAATGGATCGGACTGCACGCCGCAGTGGGTACCCATAGTGTACCGTCATATGCATTGCATTGAATTCATGCTTTTGTGCATTTTCGTTGTTGTGTTTTTTCTTGAGATATTTATTTGCTGTTATGATATTGTCTGCTCAGTTTTAAAGAGGATAAATTTGTGACAGTGGTAACAGTGACACTGTATGATGTAAACGGGTCAGGTAACAATGGCTGACCAGGAACAAGAATATTGCATGTAGGGCGAGTTTATGAGCTCAATTATGCATAATTGTTGGTGCCCGAGGGGCTGACTTTTGTGCTGATTGCACTACATGCTCCACATTTAATTGCTTAACTGTTGGGAAAAGATATTCTCAAAAAGCGATTTTGAACTGAGTCAAGATATTTTCTAAAAGATTTTCACGTTTTCCCTGTTTTCGCAATGGTTACACTATACCATATAGCATGTTGATTTGCTTTACGTGGTTTATTGCTGCTCAGTTATTATTTACCTTTATTACTCATTGAGTTAGAGTACTCACTTTACTCCATGCACCTCGTGTGCCGATGTAGGTACTTGACCACCCGATAGCGGGTTTTAAGCTGATTGAAGATTTGTTATCATAGCGGAGCCAGGTGACCGCTAGCGTCCGCGGCACCAGATCTTCTCTCTTATTTTATTTTGTTCATGTTACTTTCAGACTTTGTTCCTATTTCTAGACTTGTAGTACTTTAGTGAATTCTATAGTAGCTCATGGCTAGTGACACTCCGATGTCGGGCTGTGACAAGATGGTTCCCTGTTGTTATCGTTGTTTTTCACGCTTTTGATTATGCTAATCATGTTTTAGCTTTATAAATGTTAAATAATTGTTAAAAGAAGTATTGTTAATCTGTTGGCTGGCCTTGTATTCACGAGAGGCGCCATCACGACCGGGTTCGGGATTTGGGTCGTGACAGTATATTATTATTATTTTGATTTTTTTAAAACGTGAGATTCTTTCGTGGGTCAATATGCCTGGTAAATTGGATAATAATAATGTAAATTGGATAAGTAATAGTTAGTTAATGGAATCCATGTCTCGATTTAGAGATTAATGATACACCTTTATGAAAGCTTATAAGTTTTCATGTGTAAACCCAGCCAGTGGATTTTGTATCCGGCACATGAAATAAGTTAAGCGAAATTCTAAAGAAAATAATCAATAAATTAAATTGTCAGTAATTTAATTTATTTGAATAGTATCTTAATCTTAACACGGGACATTAAATAAGATTTAATGAATGAATTTCGAAATTGAAAAAGGAGTGCAATTACGAATTTTTAATGGAAATAATTCGTAATTAATTATGGTAGATATTAATTTCGAAAACTAGAAATTAATTCCATAATTGGAGCCTTGTTAATTAAATTTTGTGGGGTTGCTCTGATGGGTGCCTGGAGCTTGGGTATAGTGATGGTCATTAGTGGAGTTTTGTAGATTGGGAATGAGTGGTGGGTATTTTGGGGAGTGTGGTAAGGTGGTGGTCGGTGGTTACTGAATTGGTTGATGATATTTTTGTGGTGGAGTTGGTATTGTCAATGGGTTGAGATTTTAGGGTGGAGTTGCGTATTGATTTGGTGCAGTAGGATTTTGTGGCTGTTGGTTTTGTGTGTTCTGAGGAGGTGTTGGCTTCTTTGCATTTTGTTGGTGGACATCAGGGACATTGAGGGTGAGTGACAGGTTTGCCAGGTTGCGGACCTGCCCAAGTTCTCCTTACAGTTCTAGTATCTTTTGTTCTAGTCTCAAGACCAAGTCGTTCGGGCCTAGAGTAACACGGCCATCGAAAGTCTCTATGTTCTCAGCATTTTCCTTTCGGATTCCGCTTAAGTCATCCATCTTTGCTTTTCCTCTGCTTTTTGTGTTGCTTGGAGGAGGAGGTGGTGGAGGGCCTCTAGATCTGGTGTGATATGTTGAAGAGGCCAGTATAAGTAAACATATCTAAGGGAATGGGAATAATCAAAAATAAGGAAAAAAAGGTGATAAGTTAATGAGGATTCTGAAATGTTTGAAGTATTTAAACACATATTGCGGAAATGTAAATTCATATCCTATTTTGGGAACCTTGTTGTGCCCGAAGTAGGCCTAGCAACAAATAAATTTGGAGAACTTTTAATGCCAATAAATGCTTCATTTCATAATATAAATTAGTCAAATCCTAAAAAGACACTAATATAATGATAAAATAATTCACTACTAGCACTTGGCCTTATTACATTTTAGGAAAAGCAAGTAAATCAAATCTATTTGGTCCCAGAAGGACCTTCCCCAGATTCGATTTTTCGGACTCTGTCATATAGATCTCCCAGCTCGCACGGTCCAGTAGCAATTAGGCTCTGGCCAAATGTCCTCCTTCAACGTTCTGGGAATTTTCAATCCTCTTTATGATTTTCCCTCCAGCTCCACTATTTCTCGCTCCACGTATTTCAATTTCTTATTGAAAAGTGACTGTCATCTCCTCCCATTCCTCAATCAACCTCACATCCCTCTCATGTATTTCTCGGTGCTCATTCTCAGAGTTGTGGACCCTTTTGCAAAGCCTATCGTACTTCACTTGGGTTTAAGCTTCCTCATCTATGATTATGTTCCCTTGACTGGTCCCTGGCATCACCATCCCTTTTATATTGTCTTCTAACCATGCCAGGTATAGAGGCTCACAACCTGCATGATTTCTGTCCAGCTTAATAGTATTCTTCTCCACAATGATTTTGTAGTTTCACATATGCCGAGCTTGGCACTTGTAAGGGACATCGTCGTCTTAAAAGTATACCCTGAAGTGACTTATCTTGACAACCCTTGGTACAACCTGTTTTCTGCCTGCTTGCTTCATAACTCTCATAGGGACATATTGGTATATCCCTCTTAACCCGATCAACACCAAGTGTGGAGTGCCCCTAGATCTGATAATAAACTCGTCTGTGGGGAACTATTCAAACATCCACTGCACATGTTCCTCGATCAGATTGTCAAAGAACTATACCCATTCCTTGGCGCTTTCCAATTGAGCAACTTTCTGGAATGTAAGTCTTCTACTTAGGGTGATGGATGGCAATATGGTCGTTCCAAGCCCTTCGCAGAAATTCTTGACGTAGCGACCTTTTTGGAAATTCTCCACTAACCACAACTGCAATAACAAATTACAAAGTTCAAAATGCTTGACCCCTCTTTGACAGCGCTCCAGGGCCCTGTGGATATCGGCTATAATCATGGGGACTATGGTATATGTCTTCCCATTAATCCCTTCCATCAGAGTATTGGCGACCATGGCCAACCTATCATGGATTCTTCCCCTTTTCTTTGGGAATACTATCAGGCTTACAAAACATAAGATGGATAGAAACACTCTGCCATGGATATGACCCAGCGAAGTGAGGAAGATCTCATCATGGTAAGTTCAGAAAGACTTGCTATGGCCATACCTCTGGTACAGGTATTCAAAAGGTATATAGGAATCCTTCAAGCACACTAGATTGACATTCTTTTTTAACCCCATCATTCCCAAAAATTCCCTGACCGTACGATTTTTTGGTACAAATAGCTCGGGACTGTCCCAAGTTAATCCTGCAAGTCCTCCTATTTCCTCTAGAACCGGTGTCATTTCTATGTTACCGAAGGGAAACACGACACTTTCACTATCCCAGAACAAGGTGATAGCTTCGATCAATTTGTTATTTGGCTCAATATCTAGCAGGAAAGGTAGTTTGCCCAGGTACCTTTTCACATATTTCTTCTCACTGGAGGAAAGGTCCTCCTACCAATCTAGCAATAGTGGTGGGATATTGCTAACCATACCGAATCTGGGAACCTCATACCTCATTTTCTGCAAAAATAAAAGGGTTAGACCTTACCCTTACCGAACTCGACTATTTATACATTTATGATCAACATATCAACATTTAGTTCTCCAAATTAATGAACAGAACGCGGTCGTGTCCGTTGGGATTATGGAAAACCCGATAGACTTTGGATAAGTCTCATCTTAGAGGATCATTATGTGTACAACATTACCGATCCAACAAGGTTTGACCATGATGCATGCACAATTTAACAAGAGTAAGGTTTCTATGAGGTTTTAGACTTGTACCCTCAAGCGGATAACTTGACAGGGAAGGCGCAAAACCGTCGATTGCACCGCTAATCGACTGGTTTTAAGCCTAACCGAATTTAAGGGTAGTAAATAGGAAGAGCGCAACCACTCATTAAAGCGTTGCTATAGGATTTGAGATGCACGAGTGGAATATGATGTGGAGCATAATTCATACAGCAATTACTAACATGTAGTCAAGTCTTTTCACGTTGGAAAAATAAATACAGTATTTAAATAATTAAAAGACAATTATAGGAAAGGGAAATTAAGAGACAAGTCAGTTTCAAGGTAATTAAAGAAATCATAAATGCTTAAAAAAAATAGATAGTTAAATTCAAATAAGGGAGAAAGGTACGATATACACATGCTTAGACTAATTTTTAAAAGACAAATTCGTTATGATAAGAGCCTAAAGGTATCCCCAACAGAGTCGTCATGTTGTCGCGCCCCCTTTTTTCCCTTCTGATGGGGAAGTCCAGGTTTCGACATTCATGGGGGTAACAACTCATTTCATTTTAGGAATTGGGTATTGAAGAGTCGCCACCTAACGGATTATGGTGCGTTAGGGCACCTAGAGTGATTAACTCTCGGGTTGGTCTGCATTACCAGAGATTAGGGTAAGGGCTCAAAGTAACCTCGAGGGAAAGGTCTTAGGCATCCCTCTAGGTCCACAACTGTGGGTCCAGCCGGAACTTATATTTACAAATTAGTCCATTACAAGTAAATAGTTAAATCAAATGGGTCGCAAGTAAAGCACGTTAGATAACTAATGTAATAAGATTTGGACAAGTTGTAAAACAAAGGTTTAAATAAAGGAATGTTTTTGTAAAGGAGGGGTCCTAGGTTGGTTATCCTAAAGGATCACCCCACACAATTTCGGGTAGACATTTCTCAATGAGTGGCTACACGTGACATTAACTCGCAATTATCATATCCCATATCTACGCTTCCTATGCCCTTATTGGTCATGCAAAGAGAGTGTTTGGTCAACGGTTTCTATTGCGTGCTACTACACGTCCCTTCTAAATGGTCCTGGAGGGAGTTAGGACCTCCACCTATAGGTGATTCTAGACGTACCACCAAGGTTTTAAAAGGCAAAAATTCTAAGGCGACATTCAAAAACACTTAGGACTTTTGTCATAAAAAAGGAGCAATTAAAGGCTCAGAGTTTCCTCCTCAAAACAAGCACATATGCAGCATGACTCAAACACAATTAAGATCTTTTATTAGACAATGTCCTAAGGCAGGATATCTAGGTGAATATACAGAAGACAAACAACTCACAAGTTATAAACCTAGCAGTTACCTATGGATTCTTTTAAAAGCCTGTTAGGATCAAAAAATATTAAGCAATAGAAACAGTTTTCACAAAATGTAGTTTTTTTTTTAAAACACCCTAAAGGCTTGCCTATACGCAAAGTACTGATGTCTATATTAATACAGAAACAAAGCAGGTTTTGAAATGGATTTCTGTAATACTTATAGGCATGATATCTAATGAAACTGAGGCAGTTTTAAAGAACTCGTTTCAGGGGATATAAATGGCATGGCATCTATTATTTAATCTAATTTTAAGACATTGAGAGCGTGATTATTTAGAACCTATGGGCATGGTTTCTATGATAGAGTGTAAAACCTTATAAACATAATTTCTACTTGGTAAGGCAATCGAATTTAAGCATGAAGTCCTAGGAGCATGATTTCTATTAGAGAAACAATTAGATTTAAGGGTGAAGTCCTAGGAGCATTATTTCTACTTAATAGAGCAAACAAATTTAAAAGTAAAGTCCTACGAGCATGATTTCTATCTGAATTACCCCATAAAAACATGTAGCAAGCCACCCCTTTACTAAATACCTCAATATCTATTTACAAGTTATTATAGACCAATGAATGAAGAACATAAGTGAATAAAAAATCAAGAAGCTATTCTATAGGGAGCCTCCGATTAGGCCCAGATTTTCCAAAGCCTCCAATGGCCTCATATGCCTCAATTCCATAGACAAAATGAGAGTTTTGGTGCATCAAAGTTCCCTAAGGATCTCAAGGATCCCGGGCAGTGCTTACACCTAGACTTAGCAACCAAGAATTGAACAAGTGCAGTATGGAATAGCCAACCTCAGTATGCTAGAGTTCAGAGGGTTCTCAATAGGATCCCAAGGAAGTACACATGCTGGAGGGGGCAGAATTTACTAACTAAGAGTAGAGTGAGAAGTGAGGGACACAAGTTGAAAGATTTTAGTGGCAAAACTGTATTAAAACAAAATTCTGTTTGGAAGTAATTTAGCAAATCAATAGAGACTGTTAAAAGAAAAGGATTAAACAGATGAATAGAAGTCTAAACACCTTAGGACAAGTTTGTACATAGACAATTCACATAACCAAGTAAACTCGGCAGTCTCACACAAGGGTCAAGGGGTTTGGGATACATAGAACACTTGACTGCAAACACATAACCCGTCAAAGGTTTAGGACTAGTTTAGACATGCTCAGAAATAGCTAACCTGGCATAGTCACAAAACCAGACACAAAGAACAAGATCATTTACAGAGGTGATAGGGTTATGGTTGTTTCATGGAGCACATGATGGCAAACACACAGCAAGTGAGAGATAATTGGTAAGACATGGTCAACAACACACATATGGGGAAATATACTGATCTCAAGGAAGGGGAAGACATTATAACATGCTAATAATGTAACCCTCAACTAAAAGTTTCACAACAAAACCACAAATAGAAGCAAACTAGAAACAAGATGAACTGAAACAACAAGAGAATAATGTTGTTATTTGGAATTTTGAATTGAAACTAGGACATACCAGTAAGGAGGATTGTGAGCAGAATAAAAGAACGAGAGAACACAAAGGGTTAGCTTTGGCTTGCAGCCGGCTAACTTAGAGTAGTAGCAAGTAGCACAAGAGAGAGAGCAGAAATTTTTAAGTATGAGAGATAGTGTTGAACCAAGTGTTCGTATCTTGTGTGTGTTAATAAGAGAGCATATATATAGTTTGAAATAGGTAGAATAATAAGGTAAGAATCAAAGTCAAGCAGTAATTATGGAACTAGGTATCAATTAGTATAAAATTAGTAGAAGTACTCCCTTAATTAGGGGAGTTAATTTCAAACGGTAAAGATAAATAAGGAAAGATATCATATAAGATCGGAATATAACACACGAGGAAATAGTTTCAGCATAGTGCAAGTATAGAACATGTGATTAAGGCTAAGTACATAATATCCCAATTAAGGAAATGACATAAGAGTCAGTTGACAACATAGTCGACCATAAAATAAGGCAAGAAAATTAACTTAGAGGTTGAAAATCAGCGTAGAATATCACAAGAGATTAGAAGGATATCAATCACACGGAATCAAGGATTTCGTTGGACAATAGTACTGATTTAGGGGAAATTACCATAAATTTCTATGAACAAATGGAATAAACACACAATAGGTAAGAAGAGGTAAAAACCATAAACCCTAATTGCATAATAGGGTAAAAGTCATACAAAATTAGGGATTCACATAGAACATAATACTGATTAGAGGAGTTAATAGAATAAACATTGTATAGGTGGAAGAAGCAAAAAGTAGAAACCCTAATGGGCATGGTAGGGTAAAAGTCACAGAAAACTCAGGGATTCATGAGAAACAAGCAAGCATATAGATTGGACGAACAAATCATCAAATACAGACTCAGAACCCAGGGTTAAGACCAAGAACTAGGTATTTTTTTAACATAGACGAGTTGAAAAAGGAGTAGAAACGCAGAATCAGTCAAGATATGCAAAGGACAGAGGTTTAAACATAAAATCGGTTTAAACAACTGTAGAAGAAAGTTCCGAAAACACTAACTTTTAAAAGAAAGTAAAACAACTCGCAATCGATGATTTTTTTTGCAAAAGCGATTTAAGAGTACTGTAAAACATTGAAAGAAACAGATTGAATCATAAAATATAGCACAAATCTAAGAGATACAAACAAAAGTTAGGGTTTCAAAGGAAACCCAAATACACATAGAAGAACATGGTTAGAACTTCAAAGATTGTAACAAATATAACGTGATTTTTGCTAAAAATCACACTGGAGAAGCCATGAACAGCCAAAACAGTAACCCTAGGTACAAATCGGCGTGACCCAGGGCCCTTGAAGGCCTCAAAGAGTATGTGCAAGGCGATTGAGGAATCATTGGAGGCTTGGGGTTGAAGAGCGGTCACTGGAGAAGACCGAAGAAGGGAGGCGGTTGAGAAGGATTTAGGGTTAGGTTCAGAGAAGAGAGGAAACTAGAGGATTCAGAGGCGGTGGACTGTAAAACATGACTAGGGTTGGGGGGTATTAGGATTAAAAAAGGAAAGGGGTCGTATGGACCATTGATTTGGGAGATCAACGGCCAGGATTTGATCTGGTAGATGGGTTTCAGGTTTGGGTAAGTGTATATAGGGTCTGGATCGATTAATTTGGTAGGAAATTGGGCTGGGGTTGGGTTCAATTTAGGCTACAATTGAAAGTCAAATCTTGCTATAATTTAAATAGCCAATTTCCCTATTTTAATTTGTAATACATAATAAACAATTTCTAAAAAATAAATTTGTATACTAAAATGATTTAAAATATATATTTATTATTTTAAAAATATAGAGGCCAATTTTACGCCTATAAAATGTAATTATTCATTAAATGGTCCAATATTGTAATTATATGCAATTTAGCTTGAAAAATACCAAATAAAATTATAAAAATACATAAAAAATATATCAACCATATTTTGGCATAAGTATAAAGATTAAATGAATAAATCATCATAACAATGATTTGGGATAATTATTGAAGATTTTATGAATAAAAGAGAAGAAAATAAATCAATTTAAGTCCCAAAAAGTATAGAAAATTATAAAAAATCCCGTGCATGCTTATATATGCATGTATATGCTTTTTTGAAGGTATTTATGCATATAGAAAATATAAGGAAAATTGGGTATCAACACAATATATAACTAGTATGCCTACACTTCATTTGTTTATCTGATGCTTGACCAATTTGTTTGTTGATTTCTATTTAATCCCTTAACTATGTGATCATGTTGTACCTAATGCATGTGATTGACCCTACTTGTGTCTCAGATTCTGTTCACTACATCCTTGCACTATGTCTTAATTGCATATTATTCTGGTTAATTTTTTTAGGCTATGAAGCTCCTAAATGTTCTATGCATATTGTCCTCTATATTCCTCCATGCACCCTGTTCATGCACCCTCGATGAGACTCCTATATGTTCCCAATCCCTTTAACCCCGTGTGCAAACCTACTTGCTAAGTGCCTATAACTCTGAGTATTCTATGATTGATTGGTTGTTTACTGAATTTGCTCTCTTCAGAACTGACTTCAAAATGTTATTAGTATTCTTCTAAAAAGAGGTTTTCATTCTTAGCATTTCCTTAAAACTGGTCTACTTTAGAAAATCTTATTGTTCACTCCCAAAAGTTATCTCCACACTGTTTTTCACTAAGTCTTTCAAACTATGTCAAACACTTTCACTTACTCTTAGATTATTATGTTCTGACCCTCTTGTATGTGTACTACTTAGGGATCCTTGAGATCTCTCTGAACTCTAGCACACCAGGGATAGAACTTCCACACATCACATAACCAGTCCATATTTGAGAAAAGTCTTGGTGTGAGCACTGTCCGGGATCCTTGAGGTCCTTAGGGAACTCTGACACACCTGGAAATTTGTTAGCTATGAGATTTCTGGGCATTTCAGACTACATTAAAGGCTTCCTACTCCCAGGTTTACTTTGGGCCTACTTCAGGATTCCTATAGTATAAGTTTACATTTCATCTAAGTAATTCATTCAATCCTGGTCTGTAATAATTCTTTGTAAACAGATATTGGGGTAACTAGTAAAAGGGGAGGGTTCCTATCTGATTCTATTGGGTAAATTGGGTAGAAACCATGCTTTAGGTGTTAAATTATGTTGATCTACTGTAGAAATCATGTTTTAGGTTTGTGTGGTGTACTTGATATCATGCCTCATGATTGCTATACTTGTCTGCATTAAACCATGCTAAATTCATGCATTAGATATCCTGTCTTAGGATATTCATGTTTATTACTTTCGCCTATTAGAAATCATGTTGTAGTTCATCACCTTATCTATGATTCTGATCAAGTAATAATCACCTAGAAACTTGTTGATAAAATCACTGCTATAGCTATGCTTAGTCAAATGATCACCTATCTCTGCTCATTAGAAATCCTGCCTTAGGACAATCATGTTTACTGCATTCTTTGCATATTGGAAAACTTGCTATAGTTTGCCTTTTCCTAATCACCTAGGAATCATGCTAATTAGGTTATTCCTAATATTTCATAATAGAATGACCTTTTCCATATGCATTAGAGATCCTATTTTAGGATTACACGTGCATTTTCTTTGAAATATATCGCTAAAATAAATAGGTTAAAATAGCCCCCATCAAAGTTATCATGTTCTGGTGTGAATCAACATAAAATCACCTGCTATAATATTCATCACCTAGATCAGCATGCCTATAGGAATAAATAACTTCAAATTGTTTAAGTAGTTCCCGGATTATGGCTGCATATACACGCCTAAGCAAGCCTTAGGCCGTTAAATAACTATGAAATTAGTCTTTGTTTATGTGTGAAATTGTTCGTTCTTAACATGCTATAAAACCAGTAGGCATGGTGGATAATCTGTATCTGTAATGTTCATCTAGATATCATGTTCCTAGGCTTTCTTAATTTCTTTAAAATCAACTGTTTGAGACGTGCTGCTTATTTGCCTATGTATATATGGAGGTAAACATGAGCCTTCTATCTACTTCTTGTTTGACAGTCCTACGTGTTATTTGTTGTCACCTAGATTTTTGCCTTTTAAAACCTTATGATTGTCTAGAACGGCCTAAGTCTAGATGTCATAAACTCCTCTGGGACCACAAGGAAGGGACGGGTAACAACACGCTTAGAGGCCGTTAATCAAATTCGCTTATATAACAACTAAGGGGAGGGTAATGGGTAGTAAAAGGATATGATGACCTACGCTCAAATGTCACGTGTGGACCCTCTAGTTTAGAAGGATTACTGGGCGTTGCACAGATTAATCCTATAGGCTAAACAACATAGAACTTCCCTTTCCCAGTTCACATTTATGTTTAAACTGCCTAAGCTTCTTTTATACGTGTTTAAACTATCTAGACTCCTTTTACTTACATGTGTGCACTTGGACCATATAAACTTCCTTTATTTGCAAATATGTGCTGAGACCGTTTATTTGTTAAAGAACTAATTCACATAGTTTATGTTTGGACGAGACCCACCATTATAGACCACGAGGGTTGCCTAATACCTTCCCCTCAAGGTTATTTCGAGCTCTTACCCTAATCTCTTGTAATGCAAACTCGTTACATGAGTTAATTGCTCTAGGTACCCTAACGCACCTTAATCCGTTAGGTAGCAACTCTTCAAACACCCAATTCCCCAAAAAAAGTGTTGTTCCACCATGAATGTCGAAACTCAGCTTTCGCGAAGGAAAAAGGGGCCGCGACAGCATGGTGACTCTGCTGGTGAAATTTTTAGGCTCTTACCATAACGAACTTTCTTTTTGTGAATTAATATTAAGCATGCTTTATTTTGTTGACACAACCTTTCCCCTTCCCCTTATTTGGATTTAACATCTTATCTGTGATTTACTTTATTTCCTGAAACTAACTAGTCTCTCTATTTTCTTTTTCCGTAACTATCTTTCAATTATTTAAATACTGCATTTATCATTTTGTAACATGCAAATACTTGACAACATTCTATTTATTGTTGCATAAACCATGCTCAACATCATATTCTACTCGTGCACAATCAATACTATAGCAATGTTTGATGAGTGTTTGTGCTCCTCCCATATATCACACTTTTAAATTTGGAAAGGCTTATTTGCGGTACAGATAGTCGATCAATGGTGCGTTCGACGGTTCCGTGCCTTTCACCCTCAAGTTGTCTTCTTGAGGGTCCCAGTTTAGACCTCTATAGCAACCTTACTCTGATTAATTGTGTATGAATCATGGTCAAACCTAGCTGGGTCAATATGTTGTCTATATAATAACCCTTTAAAACAAGCCTCGTCCAAAAGTTCATCGGGTTTTCCATAATTCCAACAGATGCAACCACAATTGTGTGCATTAATTTTGGAGAAATGAGTGCCAATATGCTAATTATTATTGTATAAATAGATGAACCTGGAGGAGGAAACGACTTAACCATCTTTTGTTTTGCAGAAAAATGAGGCACGAAGTCCTCAAATTCGGTATGGTCAGTAGCATACCTCCACTTTTGCTAGATTGGTGGAGGCATCTTCCCTCAAGTGACCAAAATCATATGAAAAGAGTCTTAGGGAATTTGCCGTCACTGTTGGATCTTCAACAAACAAAATGTTGATCGAGGACGCCACTCTGTTTTAGGATAAGGAAAGGGTTGTGTTATGCTTTGGGGATATAGAAATGACTCCCCTCATAGAAGAAATAAGAGGATTTGCTGGATTGTCTTGGGATAGCCCTGGTCTATTAGCACCTGAAAATCGCACCGCTAGAGGGTTCCTTAAGATGATGGGGCTAAAGAAAAATGATGATTTGGAGTGCCTGAAGAACTCCTATGTACCTTTTGACTTCCTCTATGAAACATAAAGTAACAATAGCTCTTACTGTATTTTTTATGATGAATTCTCAATCACCTCCTTGGGTGGTTTCATCGTAGTGTCTTCGTGTTCATTATGTGCTTCTTGGGCATGCTGGCATTCCCAATCCAAGGGGATAGAATCCATACTAGGCTAGCCATAGTGGCCAAAACTTTGATGGACGAGATCGAGGGACTAACATATACTATTGTCCCTATGATCATTGCAGAAATGTACCGGGCCTTGGAACGCTGTCAGAAGGGGTCCAGATTCTTTGAGGGTTGCGATTTGCTGTTACAAGTTTGGCTGTTAAAACATCTCCAAAGGGGTCAATACAACCAAGAGTTTCTACGAAGGCCGTGGAATGACCACATAGCCTTCCATCACCCTAAGAGAATGATTTACATTCCGGACATGTTTTCTCAACCTAAGGATGCTACAAGAAGGGGGCATTTCTTCAACAAGTTGAATGAGGACCAGGTTCAATGGATGTTCGAGTGGTTCCCCACCGACGAGTTCATTATCAGATCTAGAGACGTCCCATATTTGGTACTGATTCGGTTAAGGGGTATATACCCTTATGCTCCCCTCCGGGTTATGAGACAGGCAGGCCGGAGACAGGTCATACCATGGGTTGCTAAAATGAGTCACAACACATGTGGACTTTGAAGATTATTGTGGAGAAGGATACCATCGAGTCAGACTGATATCATGTAGGACATTCATTCTTTTACTCCTCATGGTTGGATGATAATCTATTAGCAATCTTTGAGCCAAGGGTTGGTCCAGGAAATAGGGTAATAGATGAGTTTGCCGAAGCAGAGGTGAAGTATAACAAGTTGCGCAAAAGAGTTCTAAAGTCTAAAGCTGAGCATATGGCTCAACATAAGGCCGATATGGAAATGATTAAAGAGTTGTTAAGTCCAGCGAAAAGCCGGAGTATCTGGAGTACAGTTCAATGGAATTTGAAGGGAAGATAAGACAGAGGGTCACAAACTGCCAGAACACTGAGGGAAATGAAGGAGGGCATTTGGCAAGGGCATTCTTACTGCTGAACCTGTACCAGCTGGGAGAGTTGATCGACAACAGCATCCGGTTTGGAGAGGGTCCTTCTAAGACCAAGTACATTAGGATTATTCGCTTTCTTCTTAAAATGTAATAAGGCCAATTTCCATTAGCAACATTATTTTATTTAGTGTCATTTTGGGTCATTTAATTTTATTTTAACTAAATGAGCAATTATTGGCACTGAATCTCTCCAAATCTATTTGTCAATAGGCCTACCTCGGGCACAATGAGGCTTCCAAATTAGGAGGTGAATTTACATTCCCACAATACGTATATAAATATTGCAAACATTTTGGAACCCTTACTGACTTATTTACATTTTGTTTTTTTTTATTCTTTATTCGTATACCCTGAGGTTGGTTCGCACATACAGGCATCATTAGTGTATCACATCAGATCTAGAGGCCCTCCACCTCCTCCTCCTCCAAGTAATACAAAGAGAAAATGGAAAGCTAAAATGGATGACTTAAGTGGTATTTGAAAGGAAAATGCTGAGAATGTGGAAACTTCAGACGACCAGAATACTTCGACACCAAATGATTTAGTTTTGAGATTGGAACAAAAGATACTAGAGTTACAGGGAGAGCATGAGCAAATTCGCAACTTGGCAAACCTATCACCCCTGAATGTCCCCTATATCAATCAATAAAACACCAAAAACCTAGCGCCTCCCTAAAACACTCCAAACCAGCATCCACAAAACCCTCCCGCACTGCATCAATATGCAACTCCACCTCAAAATCACAATCCCTTACCGGTACCAACTCCACCACAACACCACCATCAACCAATCCAGTACCCACCAATCGCAACTTATCACACTCCCCAGAACACACCACAACCCATTCTTGATCCTCAAAACTCAACCAATGACCACCACTACACCCAAGTTCTTGGCACTTACCAAAACAACCCTATATATGTGGAAACCGTACCTCAGTTTACTCAACCAGCCTCCTATACACCAGAATCCACCGAGAAGGACCTGGTCATCAAGAACATGGCTAAGGAAATCAAAAAATTGACAAGTTCGGTTTAGGGTATCGAAGGAAGCTAAGGGATAGAAGGTTTGAATTATGAAGACCTATGTATACAGCTGGATGTAGAACCTCTAGAGGGTTACAAACCTCCCAAGTTTGAGATGTTTGATGGTACAGTTGATCACAGGGTTCATCTAAGGACCTATTGTGACAAACTCGTTGGGGTCGGAAGGGGTGAAAATATCTAGATGAAACTTTTTATGAGGAGTCTTATGGGAGAAACTTTGTCCTGGTACATTAGCTAGGATCCCAAGAAATGGTCCAACTGGGTAATTATGGTGTCTTATTTGATCGACCAATTCAGGTCCAACGCATAAAATGCACCAGATATTTCTACATTCAGAACCTCAAGAAGAAGCCCACCGAGACATTTCATGAGTATGCTTCTCGTTGGAGGTCAGAAGCAACCAAAGTCAGGCCATCTTCGGACGAGGAACAGATGAAAAAGTTCTTTGTCACAACAAAGAGGATCCAAACTACTATGAAAGGATGATGGTTATTGAAAATCATAAACTCTCTGATATTATCAAACATGGTGAAAGGATCGAAGAAGGCATCAAAAGTGGGATGGTAAAAAACTTTGAGGTGTACAGGCCACAAACAAGGCATTACAATCAGGTGGAATATCAAAAAAGAAAGACGTTGGGCAGTAATGATGGCTTAGGGCCCAAAATCTCCACTCACATAGCAAACACCTCGACCCACGTATCGACCCTCATTTCCTATATATTCCCAACCAGCTACTGTCTATCACAGCTATAATTCCCAACCACATCATTTCCAGTTACCTCTAACTTGCCAAAATTATCCAAGAACACGACCCAATTATTGCTGAACCCATCGACCAACTGTATGAAAGGTTGAAAGTCGCTGGTTACATCACTCCTACTCACACTGTGGCAGAAGAGAACCCATCCCAATGGGTCAACCCAATCAAAATTGTGCATACCATTCCGGTATGAAGGGTCACACCATTGACGAGTCCGAACGTTGAAAAACAAAATCCACACGCTGATTGACAACAAGGTCATAGAGGCAAAAAAAGCTACACCTAATATTCGCAACAATCCTCTGCAGGATCATAGGGGTGGTGGGATACATATGATAGAGATGGATGAATAATGGGATCCTGAGGGGTCAATCGGTCTTATTCAAGAAGGCGATGACTTTAAACTCGCAGTCACACTTACTTCTATTGTAGTATAGGCTCAGTCACCAATCAAGGTTGAGGTAGCTGCATCGGTTCCATTTAAGGTAGAGATAGCCCCACTTATGGCCACCCCTGTTCCATTTAATGTGGAAGTAACCACACCTTTCATAGTGACAATATCAACCACACCTATTTTCAATTCAAAAGCACTACCCTGAGATTACATTGCCGAACCTAGGAAAAAAGGAAAGGCAAAGATAGAGGAATCTGATGCTGTGCAAGGAATGACTAGGACTAGAAAAATCTATACACATGAACACTTGGAAGGACCAACTAAGGATGCCACTTCCAAGCAGCCTGTTATTGAAAGAGGACCAGATGACCTTTGGAGGAAAGTACAAGCAAGGGAATATTTCATCATTGATCATTTGAACAAAACCCCAGCTCAGATATCCATCCTATCACTATTGCAAAATTCAGAGGCGCACAAGAATGATTTGATAAAGGTGTTGAGTGAAGCTTACGTACCTAACAATATCACCTGCAGAGAGATATCCAACATTGTAGGGCAGATGTTGGAAAGTCATATGATAATCTTCCACGAGGATGAGCTACCACTTGAAGGGTTGAATCATAACTGAGCATTGCCTATCACGGTACAAATTCAAGACAAATTCATTGCCAAAGTCTTGATTTATGGAGGTTAAAGCCTCAATATTTGTCCATTGGATACACTAAAAAGATTAGGAAATGGTTTCCATGAAATACATGCAAAAAAACATGAACGTGAAAGCCTTTGATAGGTATATATTGCTGGGGATGTGTCTTCCACATTACACCAGGCCGTGAAGTTTGAATGGAATTATTAAGAGGTGATCATTCACGAGGATGGGAGTAACCCCATTTACACCAGTCAAACCATCCTGGTTATCGCAAACAGAAGAAGGCTGGGAGGGGAAACCTATCATCACATCGAATGTGTCAATGTCGTTGAGAAAGACAAATGGTGGAGTAATAAAATAGAAAACATACTAGCATGGTCTAGGTACGAACCCGACAAAGTGCTTGGGAATAATCTCAAAGGCATCACCAAACCAATACAGCTAAAACGTCATGGTACTACCTTCGGGATCGGATACCAGTATACATGGCAAGAGTATGATGATTGATTGCCTCTATGGCATGGACCTTATTACCCTCTCGAGCAACTAATGCCACATCTGGGTCAGACTTTTCACCAAGCTGATACAATATAGGGAACTGCAGAAGAAGAAGCATTAGCTAGGCTGAAGAATATATTCCTTTAGGACAAAGAAATGGATTGCAGTGAAATAATTAAGGAGGAGGAGGAAGAAGGCCTCACTATTCAGACTATGGAGAAGGGAGCTGTTCTTAGGAACTGAACTGCCACACCATCTCAGGCCCGCCGAGTCCCTGGGTAGCTTGGCAAATTTCATTTCTATAGCCATGCAAGGCGTCTAAGCTATTTTCAGTAATTTTGTTTTAAAGAATTACTTGTTTCAAAATAAATGCTCTATTATTCCAGCCGTACTTGTTTTGATGTTTTCAGTTTTAATCAATGCATTGCTCTTTATTATTAATTATTATCTTCCACGCTTTTCTTTATACACCATTATTATTACTTTTCCTGATGAACCGATGACTGTGACATGTAATGAGGCAACATAATATAAGGATAGTGACTCGAATGAAAAAGATGAAATACCTGACGATATTGTCAGGGAGGTTGAGAACTTTGAGAATAAGCTAAAGTCCAACCTGGACGAAACCGAAGTAGTAAATTTGGGAGATGCCGAAACCGTCAAGGAGACTCGTATCAGCATTCACTTATCATCAACAAAGAAGGAGGAGTAAGTTTGTTTCTTGAAGGAGTATGAGGATATATTTGCATGGTCATATGATGATATGACCGGTTTGAGCATGTCCATAGTGGCTCACAAGTTGCCTGCCAATCCCATATGTCCGCTAGTGAAGCAAAAACTCAAAAAATTCAAACCAGATATGAGCCTGAAAATCAAGGAGGAAGTCACTAAGCAGATCAAAGCCAAAGTCCTCAGGGTAGATGAATACCCAACCTGGTTAGCCAACATTGTACTAGTTCCGAAGAAAGATAGGAAGGTTAGAGTATGTGTTGACAATCGAGACTTAAATAGAGCAAGTCCAAAGGATGACTTTCCACTGCCAAATATACACATCCTGATCGACAATTGCGCCAATCATGAACTCCAATCCCTTGTAGATTTCTTCGCGGTTTATCACCAGATTTGGATAGATAAAGAAGACATAGAGAAAATAGCTTTTAATACACCGTGGAGGGGTATACTAATACAATATGATTCCATTTGTTCTAAATAATACTGGGGCTACTTACATGAGAGTCATGACAACCATCTTCCATGACATGATACACAAAGAAATAGATGTGTATGTGGAGGATGTCATTATCAAATCCAAGGGGGCAGCAGATCACATAGCAGGCTTGAGAAAGTTCTTTGACGGGTTAAGGAGGTACAACCTAAAAATGAACCCTGCAAAGTGTGCATTCGGGGTCCCTGCAGGAAATTTACAAGGATTCATTATCTGTTGTTAAGGGATCGATCTAGACCCGTCTAAGGTTAAGGCTATTTAGGAGTTACCGCCGCAGGATCAAAAAGGACGTGATGAGCTTCCTAAGTTGCCTCAAATATATCAGTCACTTCGCAGTGGAGTCCACAATTATATGTAAACCCATCTTAAAAATGCTGAGGAAAGATGCAGATATAAGCTGGACCGATGATTGTCAAAAAGCTTTCAATAAAATCAAGGAGTACGTATCCATACCACCGGTCTTGGTCCTACCAAAGCCAGGAAGACCTTTGTTACTCTATTTATCTATATTAGATGGAGCCTTCATATGTGTTTTGGGACAACATGATGAGATAGGGATAAAGGAGCAAGCCATATACTACCTGAGTACAAAATTCACATCTTTTGAAGCACAATACCCTTTATTGGAACGTACTTGCTATGCTCTAACCTGGATGGCCCAAAAATTGAGGCATTACTTTTGTTCCTATACCATATACCTCATATCCAGGATGGACCCTCTGAAGTACATATTTCAGAAACCCATGCCGATTGGGAAGTTATCCAAGTGGCAGCTACTGTTAAGTGAGTTCGATATCGTCTATGTAACTCAAAAGATGGTCAAAGGACAAGCATTGGCAGACCATCTTGCTGAAAATCCTGTGAAAAGAGAACACGAACACTTAAAGACATATTTTCCTGATGAATAAGTGTCATTTATAAAAGAGGACATTACTAAAGCATATGACGCTTGGAGAATGTTCTTTGATGGAGCTGCAAATTTCAAAGGAGTGGGAATTAGAGCAGTTCTGGTATTAGAAACAGACCAACATTATCCAGTGTCTGCTAAACTCTAATTTCCCTGCACCAACAACATGGAAGGCTTTGAAGACTGTATACTAGGGCTCAACATGGCAATCGACATGAATATCAAATAGTTGCTGGTAATTGGTGATTCAGATTTGCTTGTGCACCAGGTACAAGGAGAATGGGCCACCAAGAATTCCAATATATTGCCATATCTGCATTGTGTACATGAATTAAGAAAGAGGTTCATGAAGATGAAGTTTCAGCATTTTCCCAGAAATTCAGAACGAGTTTGCCGATGCTTTGGCCACTTTGTAATCCATGATACAGCATCAAGATAAGAATTTCATTGAACCCATCCCAGTGAGAATCCATAATCAATCGGCTTACTATACTCCGAAGATTGTCCAATCACTTCTTCCACATCTAAGGAAACTTGTACAGAGGAAACTTATACATAAGAACTCCTGATTTGGGATTACTAAGATGTGTCGATGCAAAAGAGGCTTCTAAGCTATCGAGGAGATACATATTGGGACTTGCGTCCCGCATATGAATGGTTTTGTGTTGGCCAAGAAGATACTTAGGGCCGGTTACTTTTGGATGACCACGGAGATAGATTGCATCTAGTATGTCTGCAAAAGCTACCAATGTCAAGTACATGTCAATATGATAAAAGTGCCGCCAAATGAACTCAATGCAACAAGATCATCCTAGCCATTCATCGCTTGGGGAATGGATGTCATCGATTCGATCGAGCCCACTGCTTCAAACGGGCACAAGTTTATTCTAGTGGCCATTGACTACTTCACAAAATGGGTAAATGCCGCATCCTACTAAGCTGTTTCCAAGAAAGTCATCGTAGACTTTGTCAAGGATCATATTGTTTGCCGATCCGGAGTTCCCGAGTCCATTGTCACTGATAACACCGCCAATCTCAACAGTGATATGATGAAAGCCATGTGTGAAACTTTCAAAATCAAGCACAAAAATTCCACAACCTATAGACATCAGATGAATGGAGCCGCAGAAGCCGCCAACAAAAAACATCAAAAAGATACTAAGGAAGATGGTAGAAAACCACAAACAATGGCACGAGAAGTTACCCTTTACTCTGTCGGGATACCGCACTACAGTTCGCACATCAACCGGGGCGACTCCCTACATGCTAATTTATGGTACCAAAGTTGTTATCCCAGCCGAAGTAGAGGTTCCCTCTTTAAGGATCATATAGGAAGATGAACTCAACGATGCAGAATGGATAAGGAGCCGCTATGAGAAATTGGACCTTATAGATAGAAAAAGAAGGAATACGGCATTTAACTATCAGCATTATCATAACAGAATGTCCGAAGCTTTCAACAAAAGGGTCAAACCAAGACAGTTTGCAGCAGGACAGTTGGTGTTGAAGAAGATCTTCCCACATTAAGATGAAGCCAAAGGGAAATTCTCTCGCAACCGGCAAAGTCCCTACATGGTTCATAGGGTGCTAACAGGAGGAGCGCTCATCCTTGAAGAAATGGACAGAGAAATCTGGCCAATACCAATTAATTCAGATGCAGTCAAGAGATACTATGTTTAGACTATTTACATTTCTTTATCTGATGTAATTGAACTACACATGACCTGATTCCCGTTTAACAGGGGATACATAGGCAGCCCTGTGGGTTCGGTCATATCATAATAAAATTTCCATTTCCCCCAGGATCAGAAACTGAGGTAGAATTTTGAGGACCCTCAAAATGCTGGAACAAGTCCAGCCAACGCCACTGCATGCTAGAAAGTCAAAATTTGGTTAAAAAACTAGGGTAGAATTTTTAGAAGGGTTCTCAAAATTCCGAAGAAGAGTCAACAAGTTCATTGCTCGCAAATGATTGAAGGGTCATGTAACATACTGGGGCAGAATTTTGAGGAGGACCCTTAAAATTCTAACACGAAAATGTTGTGATGTCTCTGAAATATGTTACAGTCACTAGTTCATCTAAAACTACTTGATATTTCACTATGTTTTCTAAAATAACTGCACTTTCATCAATAACTTCATATTTTTGAAAACCCTATTTCTATAACAGCCAGGTGTTACCTAGGGAAGCTCAAACAAGGCATCCAGAACAGAGGAACAAGGCACAAACCAACATTCCACACAAACTTACAATTTTTTCTTTGAGCACAGGCACATCTAATGTAACCATAACACTCGCAAATATATATACACAGCAAAATCACTATCAATCAGGATACCAAACATCGAATATAACCCCAGGTAAGAAATATTCTACTGTTATTTACTACTCGTTCTTTGCATGGGACTAAGACCTGTCCCGAACTTTGTATGAGGCTAAGCCCTACCTCTATATTTTCATAAGGCTAAACAATGCCTTCTCTTTGCATGGGACTAAACTCCGTCCCACATCTTGCATGAGACTAAGCACTGTCTCCACCTTGTATAAGCCTAAGCCCTGCCTCTATATTTTTATAAGGCTAAGTTCTGCCTTCCATTTGCACGGCACTAAGACCCATCCTAAACCTTGCATGAGGCTAAGCTCTGATTTGCATAAGGGTAAGCTCTTCCTTCCATTTGCATAGGACTAAGCCTTGTCCCGCATCCTGCTTGATACTAAGATCTGTCTCCACCTTGCATGAGGCTAAGCCCTGTCTCCATATTTGCATAAGTCTAAGCTCTTCCTTCCATTTGCATGGGGCTAAGACATGTCCAAACCTTGCATGAGGCTAAGCGCTGCCTCCATATTTTCATAAGGCTAAGCGCTGCCTTCCATTTGTATGGGACTAAGCCATGTCCTGCATCCTGCATGAGACTAAGCTCTATCTCCACCTTGCATTAGGCTAAGTCCGGCCTCCATATTTGTATTAGACTAAGCACTGCTTTCCATTTGCATGGGACTAAGCCCTGTCCCGAACCTTGAATGAGGCTAAGCCCTGCCTCCATATTTGCATAAGGCTAAGATCTTCCTTCCATTTGTACGGGACTAAGCCTTTCCCCGCATCATGCATGAGACTAAGATCTATCTCTATTCCGCATAAGGCTAAGCACCGCCTTCTCATGGGATTAAGCATTGCCCCTCCTTACATAAATATTGCTTTATTCTAACACTATCTATTCGTTTCTCTTTCGGGCTAAGCTCCGCCCTCATTCTCACAAGACTAAGCCTTGTCTTGTTAATTTTAGCATCGTATTATTGCATCTTATGGGCTGAAATATCGCCAATTTTTCCAATTGTCTAAAGGCATCATCCTCATAGTCGGAAGACACCATGCCATGACTTGAGGATCTCTCAAATTTTCATATCATTAATCAAATGTGTCATGGTTCAGAGGCACCATTTTCATGGCCTGAGAGCATCATTTCATAGCCTTCGAATCCCTCACTGAACAATTCATAGCCCAGGACATCATGGTCTAAAGACATCACATGCACCGTCCAAAAGCAATCTTTCATGGTCCAAAGGGAATTTTTTTCACGTTTAAATACTCACAACAATCTATGTACTTGCATGTATCATATTTAGAGTTTTTAGGTGATCTCAGAGGTAACCGTTTTCCAAACGGGAGCAACCCTTCGCTCCGATTTCCGTTCATACCATTTTCATTTTGCCATTCATAACCAATTCTCATCAGCTACCCATCTTACCTCGTGATATCTAGCTATCTGCCCTATAATACCCCTTATACACTCTAGACCCATAATCGTAATTCCATTTGACACTATTCTTCACAAAAGAACCTTCGCTGAAATTGGCAACCATTCTTATGACAACTCCATCGGCTTCATTCACCGGTGGATCCAGAACTACACATGACCTGATTCCTATAAAATCAGGGATATGTAGGCAGATCAAAGACCAGAGTCCGGCCTCTATCTTTCAAAACATCCCATTCGGTCAAAATTGAGTATCATTTCTTTACCCGAAAACTCTTTCATCATTCCCCAGGTAAAGAGGGGTACCTGTTGATACCCAATTTTTTCCTATAATATTTTAAAGTGCATATATACCTTCAAAATTATGATTTAGCATCAATGGAAAATTTTCATAGTTTCTATATTTTTAAATTAATTTATTCTAGTATTTTATTTATATAAATGATTATAAAATTATTTCACAAATGGCTCTATAACATTTCATTGATCTAATTTTGCTTTTTATAGCCATATTAAGTTCCAAATATTTCACAAATGGCTAGATTTATACCTTTGGTTACAATTGCGTTGATTTTGTAATTATAGCCCATGTACACATCACTGCACGATTTTACCAAAAATTGATCCATTATATTTTTAAAATATTGAATAATTATTTTAAAGCACTTCTATGCATGAAAATTATTGTTTCTCAATATTCATTATTTTATAAAATAATATTTATTAAATTATATAGGTATTTAACAAATAGTTTTTAATTTCCCTAATTTCTTTGGACCTAAATACCAGCCCAAGTCCCTAACCCAATTTACCCCAGGCCCGAATTCAATTAAACTCAACCCAGACCCCCTTATATTGGTTGTTGGTCTATGAGATCAACGGCCCCTATTCGTTCTAACCATAATTAACCTAAAGACCCCCCCCCCC